>VZTF01000976.1:913473-1143037 GCA_013397755.1 Cnemophilus loriae | reverse complement strand
ACAGGGTCCCCAGGGAAGTGGTCACAGCACCAAGCCTAACAGAGTTCAAGAAGTGTTTGGACAATGCTCTCGGGCACGTGGTGTGACTCTCGGGGATGGTGCTGTGCCGGGCCCGGAGTTGGACTCGATGATCCTTGAAGGTCTCTTCCAACTCAGCATATTCTGTGAATGGTTTAACCAAGTCTACTTGGCATCTACGGGGCGACAATAAAAGCGTTTTCACTCATGAGCGGGCTGGGAGCAGCGCCCCACATCCCGCCACCTGGGGACACCCGCGGCGACGCATGAAGCCCCCCGGCCACGCAAAAAACACTCGCGCCCGGCGGGCGAGCGCTTGGCTGGGGGGCAAACGAGGACATCCCGGTGGCTGGGGCCGAGCTGGGCGCTGGGGAAAGGCGGGANAGCCGAGCCGAGCCGAGCGGAGCGGAGCCGAGAGGAGCCCCCGCACCATGCCGGCCGCCGCGCCGCCTCCGCTCCACCCCGCGGCAGGCGCCTGCTGCCACTGCCAGGGTGAGTGCCCCTTCCCCCGGCCCGTTCCCCGCGGGCAGCTCCTGCGCCGCACCACCAGGACCCTGCTCCGACAGGTCGCCGGCTGGGGGGCTCGTTTTGGGAGGAGGGGGCGAGCTGGCGGCGCGGCGCCCTGGCTGAGGGGGACGTGGGGCGGCGGCGACGAAAGTTCCGTGCCCAGGTCCTTGCGTGTCCGCGGGGCTGCGGGGAGCGGGCGAAGCTTTCGGGGGCGTTTGGGCTGGACATCGGGGCTAGAGACTGACGGAGGAAGGTGCGGTGCCTCTCGGCCGTGGGATTGAGGCGAGGGCTTTGGGGAAGGGAGTGAAGTCTCCGAAGGTCCGGATTTGGGGTGGTTATTTCACCGCGCTCCTTTAATTGCCTGTATTTTCGATTAAAGAGGAGCCCCTTCGCCCCGCTCCCTGTTTTATATTGTAGTGGATACTAGTGAAGTGGATTCGCTGGGAAGTGGGTTGCTTTTGGAAACAGAACAAGGGGCTGCTACAGCACAGAGAGCCAGTCCCTGCTGCTGGGTGCGGGTCACGCCGTCTGTGCCCCTTTCCGAGGCTGAGAGCCCACCGGGGCAAGCTTCGAAGTCTGAGAGTGAAGTCAGTGTCTGCCGCTCCAAAAGGCACGCATGGTGTCATCTGTACTGCCATAAAAATTGAAGATTTGAAGTAACTTACACTCTTAATAGTCAGCATGAGTGTACTTCACTTGGAACAAATGCTTGTGGGCTGCTCAGAGCACACTGATGCTCTGCAAAAGAAAAAGTAATTATCGTGCAGTGTAAGGGTTTTAAACCATTGGACAACTGTGTGTTAAAATACACTTGAGGCTGATGAATCTTCCCTCAGCTGGGAAGTCACAACGGCTGGAGCTACACGGGTTACAGGTAGGGGCTCAGAGGGTGGGGAGGGCTCTTGTGTCAGATAGAGATGCTGTGACATGTGGTAGCCAGACCTCTCTTGGGAAGAATGCTGCCTGTGCCCTTGCATCCCCTGGCTTCTGTAGTTATATCAGTTGTGTTTGTTCCTATTTAATAACTGAGTAGATATTTATAGGAGAACTATTCCATGACTTTTCACTGTGCAGTGTTATTTTCTGCCTTCCTCAGGGTACATTCAGTATGCAATGTCAGCAGGACTGGACGGGCCACTGGTTTGAGCTAATGGAGTAGTGTTCAGGTTGTGAGACACAGTGTTTGGGAACAACCCCATAAAATGAAACTTTTGCTACACCGAGTACTAAAAGGTTTCCTTTCTCAAAAAAGAACAAACCCAAAACCAACAAAAAAACCCAACCCCTTGCAATATTGTAAAAAGTTTCTAGCTCCTTCCTCTGAGCATTTAGATTGAAACCCATCCTGTGTGAGGGTGTATAAACTAAGAGTTTATCCTTGAACCTGATAATTTGTTATGCATGCTTTTGATACTAACTTTATAGAGACATGAAAATGCGCAAATATGCAAGTTTGCATGCAAGTTTGTCTTCCCACCTCCTTGTTTCCTTTTCCTTTAGCCCCCCCTTTTTTCTCTTGATGCTTCTTGTGTTTTTCTTATATGATCTGAATGCAGTTTTGACACTTTCAAATGCTGAGAACTCAGCAGACTCCCGAAACAGTCAGCAAGTGAAATGAAGCTTACAAAACATATTACAGCTGCTTTATGTAGTAGAAGTGCAGTTATTATAGCAACTCATGCTCTTCTCAAGAGGTGACTGAATTTTATATCTCAGGAAGCCACCCTTCAGCACTCCAGATAAAAGTGATCCTGCTGAGTTAGTATCTTCCTTGTACTATAATGGGTGTGGATCTTCTGAAATAGCATGACCTTTTCCATGAAAATTTTTGTAGGATGTTCGGACATATCTGCTGAGAGTTAGCTTCTGATAAATCTCCATCTGTGGCTTATTAACCTGAATTGGCTAATTGGACTTAAACTGTCAGCAAAGATAACTTGGTTTAATTCAAGTTAGTGGCAGCTGTTCAAACCTCTGAATTTGAGCTACGCTTAAGTTACCTTGTCCATATTGGTTTTTCTTATACTCAAGTTAATTACCTTGGGCATGCTAGCCTGACTTTTGAATGTATCTTTATCTGGTGGTGTCACTACAAGCTTTGTATCTGTTTTCACTGCTGCTTTTTCTGGTCATGTTCCGCAAAGCGTCACAGTTTTGGCACCAGCTGGACTTACAGCGTGTGGTGACTAAGGGAAGTTGTGTGGGATTCATTTCCCCATTTCTAAGATTACCTAGCTTGGTTTGTTTTCTGCAGAAACATCTATAGTTTTGTAAAAATAAGGAAAGTTCATGGTGCTTCCTTCTCTTCCAACAGCTCTAGGGTGAATTGAATTGGTTTCTGTCACTGATTTTCTCATTTCCTTTAACTTAATGATTCCTTGACATTTAACAACATTTGAAATTAGTGGTATATAAATTTTCTTGTAAATAAAATTAGAATCTTTTTTGTAAATATAATTAGAATCAGAACATTATGGTGATTTTAGCAGCCTCAGATTTGATCCAAATCTCACTGAAGCTAATGTGAATCTTTTAATTAGCTTCAGTGCAACTTGGATCAGAGCTGACAATGTGGTAGTTGAAGAGGTGAATGTGACATTTCTCTTCATAACAGTATATTGTTTCCCATGTTTTTCTCAGTTTCAGGGTATGGGGCTTGTCCTTTTGGAGTGTTCACTAGATTCTGGAAACAATGAAACAAGAGTGGGAGCTACTGCCTTGATTGAGTCTAATGTAAATTTGGAGTTTTGGTAATGCTTGCACGTTGTCCCTCTTACCTAGCAGTAGCTGGCTTTCACTGCAAATGAAAGTCAGGCATGTTTACCATCTTCTCTCTGTTGCTAGCATTGTTTACTCAGTTTAATTACTGTAGGAATGCAAAACAATTATGCCATATATTCGTGGAGGAAGCTCTCAGTAGACATTCTGAAAACACCATCTCCCACTCCATCAATAGTGCTAGCCTGCACGTATTCTCCAGGTTTTAGTTTTCTCATCACCCCAAATAATGTAGTTAATGGAAATGCTGAGAAATGTCTGGTGATGTGAAAATCATGATCTTTCTGCTTGTCATCATTCTTTTCAGTCTAATTAGCACTGGCTTACAGTTTTCTCTGAGAAACCCATTTTCTTTTACAACTCCTGTGAAACTATTTATTTTGCAATGTTGTCTTTCATATAGAAGTCTCTTCTGAAAAAGTGGTGCTGTACTAATGGGGTTGGCAATTCTACTTTTGTATGTGAGTTAGCGTCACTTAAATGTGCTATATTTACAAAGAAAACTTCTGTGTGATTTCCTCTTTTGCAAACCAGATGGAGGATCAGACTCTGGCTGGGTCTCTCCTTTAGTTATGCAACGAGGTTATTGGTAATAAAGGATCTGGAAGCTTAATTAAACTCTCAGTGACACCTCTGCAGGCTCTTTTATTTTCACTGGGTTTGCTCAGTTGCAAACGATTAGTCATCAAGCTGAGATTTAGGAAGCAATGCAAATAGTCTCCCACAAGAAGAAACAGAATCCTGCTCCTTTGACTGAGGCATTGTTGGCTAACAGGACTAAAAAGCAGTTGAAAGCTTACTTTGTAATGAAACATTACAAATGAATAATTAATTTGAAATATACGGTACTTCAGGAGTCAAGAGCATCAACGTGAAAGTGAAACTCCCTGTACAGTGAATCTTGAGAAGCCCATGGAGGGCTTTGCCAGATGGATTCTGGCAAATGCCACAGTTGTGTAAGATGTTTTTGTTTCCCTCTGTCAGTTCTGTCCCTCTCCTGAAAGATCCTTGATGGGAGGTCCTGGACTGCAGAACTGACTTCCCTGGTTACTGGGGCAGACCCTAAAGCAGTCAAACTGCAGAAAGGAGCCATGGCTGTTCCCAATAAAATACACAGCCTGTCATCTTTGAAAGAAATTAAATAAATGAGCAGTTTCATAATATTCTTTTTTTGGTTTTATGCAACTTAAACCAAGCCTCACACCTCCAAAGGCACTGATTCATTTCACGTGCAGTCTTACATTTCACATAGTTCTTTACAGATTATGCATCTGTATACTTCTCTATAAGACTTATCTTTATGCTTGCTTTTTAATTTGCTACCCTTAAAATGTCAGAAGATAATGAAAGTGGGGTTCTGCTCCAAAAAAAAAGTAAAAATTATGGCACTTGTGAGTCATTACTAGTCTCCATGAAATCTTTACCTTCATCTGCTGCTCTGGGTGTGATTCAGCTCAGTTTAACACTAACACATGGCAGTAACCATCTGTGTTTGCTGTAAATATTTTATTTTTTTAATTACAAATAGCTTGATTTAGAAAACCTGCAGCAGTACAGTGGGGTGGTTGTGGGCCTGCAGGGGAAGAAGAGAAGCACCTGGGAAGGTAATTTTTGCTCAAGCACTGTTGCCAGGTTGGAAAGGGGAGTGTAACACAGAGAGCAACCCAGGCTGCCCTGCAGCAATCCAGACCGTGCTGCTCCCTTCTTGGAGGAGCTGGACAGCAGAGCACCAGCACAGACTGCAAAGGGACTCTGAACGTTTAGTGAAGGAGAAGGGAGGCAGGGTGGGGGGAAAAAGGTGAAGGAAACTCTAAGTTTATCTTTGAGGAGAAAGAAGGAAAGGTGGCTGCTAAATGTCACTTATCCATCGTGATTCTCATGCAGTAAATACGGTCACATGTTGTGGCATGCTGAGCCTCCTACAAGCGTTTTGCTGTGGGATGACACTCACACTGGGGCTGAGGGTGTCACAGAGGCACCATCCATCCTCAGAATGGAAAAGTCCAGAGCTCCCCTAGCCACAGGGAGGGTTTTACAATGTGGGCATCCCTCAGGCTCCCTCCTTCTGCTGAAGTCCAGCCAGCTGCAAAGTTTTCCTATCAGACTGTCATTCTAGACAGTCCTTCCCATCTTAAGAACTCCTTTGCTGTAATCTGCCTGATTTTAGGTGCTCTGGTGCTCTTTGTCCTCTAATCTCCCATTAACTCCAAGGTCTGTGTCCCAAAACGGGCAGAGAAAAGGGAGTGAGATAAATGGCCAAGGGGAAGAGAGTGGACTCATCTCTTTCTTTCTAGTGGGGGAGACTGGGCAAGAATGAGAACGGACACTTATGGGACTGAAAGATTTGGGGAGCTTTGGTTTGCGGTTTGCATGACACGATGTATGTTTGTTCCTAAAATAAAAAGCAGAGGTTCTGAAGGTGAGGTGAACAGTGCAACGTTTTGAAGTCTTCTTGCCTGCCCTCATGAGGCCAGGGAGTGGGTCCAGAGGTGCGTGTTTCCCATAGTCCTGCAGTCCAGGTGTAGCCACTAAGGACATTTTCTTTCCTCGCAGCTGATACTTTGGCAACTCACCTAATGGGACCAGACACATTTGGCCGGGAGAAACTTTAGTTCTGTTGATGATGTGTGGGACAGAAAGAACCCAACTTGACACATAGCTGAGTTTGCAGGGCTGACAGTTAAAGGAAAAATAATATTGCATGCGAATTTAAGCATGCTTGATGTGAAATTGTGAAACATAAAGAACTTGGAATCCCATCATACTAATTTTATATGATCTTTTAGGGCTAAGACTGTATATTTATGAGATAGAGATATTATTCTGATTTTTTTTTCTTGCTGTATGTGAGCCCAAATTAGTTTTTCTTCAGTGAACTTAGAACACTGTCTGAACTGCTGAGTGATTTTCATTTTCTACAAATTGGGTTAGACTGGATCAGCAATTGATCTCCACTACACTGGTGCATATCAGACATGGAAGTGCTGGCATGAGTATGACTGGAAATGCCCATTAGGGTAGCAGAAAGGGTGTTATAGAAATTAAACTGATAACTGATTCTGCCCCGCCCTCTTTTTTTTTTTTTTTTCATTGTGACAGTATTAAAACTGTTTTTGGAAGAATCCAGGTGATAAATGATATTTGTAATATTGAACATGGGTTTGTTTTCCTTCTGCTCCAGTAGCTAATGCAGATAAGAATTTCTGCAAATACCATCATGATTTGTTGGTTTTTTTGTTTGTTTTTTTTTTCAAATTCAGTTACTCTAATTGAATAAAATACACTTTGGTCATCTAAAAAGATTGTGCTTCTTTTATTTGGTTTAGTAAACCATGGTTATAATGCCATATGCTTTGCAATAATATTTTATTGCATAGTATATTTTATAACTGCCTTACCGTCAAATGTATTCTGAGCACATAAGGCTTGTTCAATGTATTTCTTCAGTGTATTGAAAAATGTATTTCTATGAGGCCAGGTACTTAAAATCTAATATTATTCAGGTTACAAAGTCAAGCTTTTATGACTATTGATTAGCACTGCTATTCCCTCAACCCGTGTTCCTGTGCATTAAGATATACACGTTAATTACAATATCAGATGCTGGTTTTTTTTATCCCCAGGGGCTCTGTCTCCATCAGTGTATGTGATGGACAAAGCTTTCCTAATGAGCCTCTACTCTACTGTTTACCCTGGCTTTTCGTGCCTCCTCCTGCTGTGTGTTTTTTGAACCCTGCTGTTAATACAGGTTTATTAACTTCTGGGGTTTTTTTTGTCATGGTTATTTCTACAGTAACAAACATGGATTAGCCTATCTGTGATACCTGCAAAGGGAGGGCTTGTACTGCATTCAGTGGCAGCCAAGGTGCAGAAAATAAAGTTAAAAGTACTTTAATCTGGAGAAGAAAGCAACTTGAGAAGCCCGTGTCCTGAATTTTGGGATGACTTAACATTATCTGTGTGTTGTGTTGTATTACCTTGTGGTCTGAAGTACCTCTTCCAGTATATGCCCTTGCAGCTGTGAGTACTGAGCAGGTTTGTGGATCAAGTCTCAGAATGTTGTTTTGGCTACCAGACTCTGATCCTCTCTGAAAAGTATAGATTAAGTCGATTGCTTTGAAACTCAATGGAATTGGTTGAGACAAAATCCAGTTCTGCAGGGCTGCACTGCCTTAAGCAGAGAAACTGATCTTCCTGTATTTTTTCACACACATTGCAGCCCTTCTAGTTACATACATTTTTCTACAGCACAGTCCTTAACCCAGTTTACCTGAAAAAGAGGATCCAGTGTACCCTGGGGTTGACATAAGAAAAACTATATATTTCTAAACTGTCTTGTGTGTGAGGAGAAAGTGAATTCACAAAGTAAATTATTTGAGTTGGAAGTGACCTTGAAGATCATCTAGTTCCAAGCCCCCTGCCACAGGCAAGGACACCTTATACTATACCAGCTTGCTCAGAGCCCCATCTTGAACACTGCCAGTGATGGGGCACCCACAATTTCTCTGACAACCTGGATCACCACCCTCACAGTAAAAATTCCTTCCTCATATCTAATATAAGTCTCTCCTGTTTCAGTTTAAAGCCATTCCCCCTTGTCCTACCGCTCCATACGCTTGTAAAAATCCCTCTCCAACTCTCTCATAGGTATCTTTAGGTACTGAAAGGCCATTCTAAGGTATGCCCAGAGATGCTGCCTTCTCCAGGCTGAACATCCCCAACTCTGTCTGTCTTCATAGGAGAGGAGCTCCAGCCCTTTGATCACCTTCATGCCCTCCTCTGGAGATGCTCCAGCAGGTCCAAATCCTTCATGTGTTGGGGGCCCCAGAGCTGGGTGCAGCACTCCAGGTCTCATGAGAGTGGAATGGTGTGGGAGAATCACCTGCCTTCACTTGCTGGCTATGCTGCTTTTGATGCAATGTGGGATGTGATTGATAACTTTAATTTTCTCCTGCCTCACTGAGGACCTTGCTAATGTTCTCTTAATGTAGTCACCTGTTTGTGTGCACGTAGTTCTTCCTGTTGTTTAAAAAAATATAAATCAATGTAAGCTAATATGACAAGTGACAACAAAAGCAGGTAGATGTCCTTTGTGAGAACTGCAAAGGAGCAGACCATGTGAGTATAGTTCTGTGCTGACTTCTAATCCCACCCCTTTGTCTAAGTTTGGTATTCTACCTGACTTCTTGATCCACTCTTATTTTCATGTTTTATTACTTCTCTATTACAGTCTCCATCTCTTTCCACTGTGTCAGTAAAGTGCAGGGAAATTGCTATCAGCCAGTATAAAAGTTCATAAGGAACTGCTGTGTGTCAGACAGTGTCTGACTATGGCACTATTTGCTTCATTCTCTGCAGTCTGTCGCAATTCCTCTTTTCTCTTATCCTCACAGTCCGGTTCTTCACTAGGTTTCCTTTTCCGTTTTCAGTTCCGTACCTCTGAGCTGAGTGAGCATTTGGAGCTTGCTCAGGCTGGAACTAGCAGCAACTGTCCTGCTATATTTGACACTGTCTTGTTCCAGTTCTTGTGAAATTTGACTTTCTTTTTCTACTCAGGATTTTATCTGGTCAAAACTGATGCAGTGTGTCTGCCTCTTGTTGTTGCTGAAAAAACCACCAGTCCTGACTTGCACAAAATCTCTGCCCTAAAATGATGTAAAACATGGCAGGGGAGGCAAGGATGAGCGGCAGGGGAGGCAAGGATGAGCAGCAGGGGAGGAAAGAGAGGGTATGACTCCTGAGAGAAAAATTCACCAGCAGTGTTTCCAACAGTGGAGCTGTAGATAATGTAAAATTTACTTGCTGTAAAAGGATGCCTGTGATCATGTTTTGTTTCTGTGCATCTAATTTAGTGAACTGGGACTTGCCATACTACTGCTTCAGTCTTGGGAACTAACAGTGTGCACTAGCCCTGGAAGTTGCAACTTTAAATAGTTTACAGCAAGGAGAGAAGATCAAGATGGCACATTTCTAGAGGACATCGGTTGCATCCTAGAGCCGACTGCTGATGCACACTGGTAACCTGTGTGAGCTACGTACTTGGCTGCTTGAGTTCAGTGCCAGAGGCATTCTTCATGCTCAAGTACTTGAAGATACTTGTTAGTACTGTGAAATGAATCAAATGTTTTCTGTCCCAAGTAAGATTATTCTTTTTTTTTTTTTGGTATGGTATTTGTTTTACGTGCCCTCAGCAGGAATTTTCTCAAGGTAAAACCAGACACTTGTGCTGCTGTCCTTTCTCTGCCCACTTAAAAGTGTTTTGTTTATCCTGTATTGGGACCAGTATCAAAACAACTCTGAGATACACAGTTTCTGTCATGTGCAAGTTTAGTTGCTGCTAATGTTTCAGGGCATTTTCATGGTTGGAGTTTGGGGCAGTTTCATGGCTTTTTTAAGTGGAAGCCTTCTAAAGAAATTGGAGGGCTTAAATAACACCATCTTATTCACAGAAAGCAATGCCATACCTAGATCCTATTTCACTGCTGCCTTCTGTTTTAAATTGTGTTGTAAAACTCCTTGTAAAAATTTAATTCCCCTTCAACCTGTGACTTGATAGCAGAATGGTGAACCATTCAGTTAATTACTGAAACTGTGATCTCCAGCAGGAGAGCCAAGAAGAATGCAAGCTGAGTGGCAATATTTTAATTAATGAACAAAAGTTTATGGACTGGCCAAGGGAAAGGATAAGTTTTGAAAGACAAATGGCAGCAATACATTTTTAGTTGCAGTGGGTGACCTCTGGCAAACCCTGTTAATCTGCTGTTTTAGCTGGTGCAGCCAGGCAATTTCTTAAGATATGTATTGGTTGATGCTCTGTATACACAACTTCTTTAGAGCTTAAGTCTTCAGAATTCATTTAATTTTACTTCATGTCCAGAATATGGTCCAAAACACTCCAAGGAAAGGTCTTCTAGTGGAGTTTTGGTGATTTCTCCCCATACTTTCCCACCCTCCCCACCCCCACCGTGGGATGGACTGTGATGATCACAAATGATTTGTAAATTTTAAAAATGAACCACGGAAGCTGTGGTCCCTGTGCTTTGGTCATAGGTGGTGAATTTCTTGTTTCTGCTACCTGTTTGAGCCCCCACATCCCAGTTTGTTCCATCCTCCATGCTTCTCTAGGGACTTGGTGTGAGCGTTTGCCCTACAAGGCTATCATGTCTTCTTCATGTGGAGTTCTGTATTGCTCCGTGGGTTCCAGTTTTCATTCTCCTGTGCCCATGTGCACAGGTTAGCTGGCATGCAGGGTGCCCTTGAGCAGCTGTGCTGCCTCACCCCTGTCCTTCCACAGCAGCAGCCTCAGCATCCTCCTTGGCTGTGCTGCACCTTTGATAATCCATAATACACCAGCAGATGTGGATAGATGTATATACAGATAAAACCAGACACGCTTATCAACCCATCTTAACATTTCTAAGAAATATTTATATTTAATAATCATTAGCTCTCAGGAGGATAACGAAAGAAAAAGCACATTTTATTCTGAGATGCATAATTTGCCAGTGCTTGAACTCATTGAAGTGTGTTTCTCATACCACCTCCCTCTTCCTCCTTCTCCTACTTGTATATAAATATGGAAACAAGATTTGGAAGCAATATAAATTGTAGCTATAGGATCTGGGTATGTGTGTGACCTTTGAAGGCTTTCTAGAAATGCTTGTTACCACTTTAAGCATGTGCACTTTCATGACAGATTGAGGCTTGCTTCTTGTGCATCAGTTAAATGTAGCATAACTGGAAAATAACAAAAATTATGACTGAAATAGTTGTAACAGGCAACTGAAGTGAATTTTTAATTGTATGTAAAATATAGTCATTGTGACCACCACTTTGACAAAATTTGACATTTCCCCTATTCTTGCAAAGTATTAGAAGATTCTTTCATGCTTTATTTTAAGCAGTTATTTCCTTTCTCATCATAGAAAAATATGCAATTCTGCTCTTATACTGAACATTGTTATATATCAACGTGCAGCTTTTGTCAAAGTGTTTTTGGCTAGGAATCAAGTCAATTTAAAAAGAACAAAACATTCCTGTATTGTTCTTAATAATGACATAAAACTGCTCTTATTCCATTAGTTACAGAATTAAAAAATAAACTTGGCTTCTCCTTAAGGCTTAGCCATTTTAGTGAAGAAAGGAAACATAATTGATGCCTGGGTAATTGAAACAATCAACAGTACAACCAAGCACTTAAAATCAGTGGTTTATAGAAAGATATGATAATAGCAGCATAACTGGGAGGAACATAATCTGTGGGAAAAGTCATTATTAGTGCACCATTGTTTTTATATTGTACCAAGATTATAAGCAGTAAAAATGTCACCCACAGTTCCCATAAGCAAGATAAAGCTTTGATGACAGTGAGTACGCAAGAACCTGGAAATGTTGATTAAATTCAGAGCTTCATCAGTTCCTGGTAACTAACATGTTGTGGAGTTGATTTAGGTTTCAGAGAACTGTTATTACAGCGGATTTGTTTTTTTCCTCCATTCACAGAAAGCTTTATTCTGGGTGTAATGTAAATACGTGACTCTTGAAAAATCACTAGCACGTATGTAGTCATCTTTTGATAACAAGAGATCATCCTTAAAAAGCAGAATGAAGACAGAAATAACTTGTACAACCACCAAGCATTAGTCACACGTAGCTCTTATATAATGCTTACGTCTTCAATCAGCATGCTGGCAGCTGGGCCTCTTTGTAATATTTGTTTGGAGAAGAAGCATCTATCTCATTTGGCAGGGGAAGAAAATGAAGCCAAGAGTTAAGGGACATGCTGGGGGGCACGCAGCCCTAAGCTGGTGAGAGTATTACAACTAACAAGTGTCCATCATCCTGGACCAAGCAGAGCCAACAGCAGAGTGGATTCTATAGCGCTGTCTCCTCTTGCACTTTCTGCACTCAAGCCCTGGCCTACTGGATATTTTTTGAGGCAGAGCAAGTGAATGCTCTGCTGCAGCACTTTTGCAGTTTTCCCTTTTGTTTGTTGTTCTAGGCGAGGAGGCGTATTTCTTTTTCACTCTGTTATGCCTTGATGGAAAGGACGAATAAAAATACATAGCATGAAATACCAAAAATGGCTTTTCTTGCACTTGAAACCCAGAATGTAGTAGGCTTGAGCCCAACAGCAAGAGAAACGCTGATACGTGCAGATTTTCCTTTGAGGATTTGCCCTCTGCACTGTGACTATGCAATCATTGTAATGTATGAAAATGGATGTGATTCTCTGGGAGATAAGCCTTTGGTATACAGAAATTTCCCTGTAATGGTTTGTTAACTGTTCTGGCTGTTTGCTTTTGTCTTGGTCCTGTTAATTCGTATATACTGAATGTTCGTTCCCAACTGAAGAGCAAGGCTATTAAATGGAGTTGGAAACACTCTGTGATCTCATTCTGAAAGTTTATTTCTTGAGGCTGAAAATAAATGCATTGTAAGCAGGTTTTAATCCTAGCAAGTACAAGAGCTCAGAATACTTTTAGGGGACATTTTTATTCTTAGCTTATTGTTGATAGACAGGGAACTATGTTATAGCTTGGTTTGTCCATAACCATATGTTTTCAGTTCTTCCTTTTCACAATTACGCATAACAAATGGTGCCATTTTCTTTGATGTTTTAAGATGAAATGTCAGTGTCCCCAGAGAATACTCAGAACTTCGTGTGATGTAGCATAATTTTTAGAATAAAAAAGTCAATCCAAAGTATTGAAAACCATAACTCCAATTATCAAACAAAACTAAGATGGCCTTTCTTTAAGACAAAAGATTAAATTATATTACTATTAGATGATCTATAAAATTGCTGTAAAAATTATAGCAAAAGTAATGTTTTTTAAAAAGAATTTATTTAATTTGTTATAGAAGGTCCAGGGGAAATGAAGAGGAGATAATTATTTATAAAAATGTAAGGTTGCACACAGAGTGCCATCTGGTAGTAATTTTAAAACACAAGTAATTAGTTTATTTTACTTCATGCAATGTAATTGTGGAACTTGTTGCCACGGGGTTTACAGAGGCCAAAATTGCAATTGGGTTCAGAAAGGAATTGAGTGAGTTTATGGGAGATATATTAATAAGAGAATACTAAACAATCTGGATGCAATCCTGCTATTCTTTGAGGATTTCTGAAAGATGTGAGGATTTAGAAGAAAGATCTGTTTGTGTTCAATATTATTATTTTTTTTATGACATTCGCCTGTCACAAAATGAATTTAGATTTTCTCACAAACTTGGCAATGTTTGTAGTTGCAACTATGTGGAGATACTCCTTAGTGGTAGTTAAAAGTTCTTTATAAGCCTTGAAGTCACCTACCGTTACTCTCTGAGGTCACATACACTGACATGTAGAAAACTATTGCTGCAAAAGGTCTGATGATGCAAAATAATTAATACGCCTGCTTTTTGTTTGCCTTAGGACGCCAAGGCTTGTTGGACCATTCACCACACAATGCAGGCTCAAAAGTAAAAGAGAGGAAACTACATGGGACTTGTCCTCCTGTTGGTCGTGGAAACTATAGAAAACCATGTTTGGGTGAAAGCAGCCACAGGTCCTCATTCTTCAGTCCCCGCAATGGTTTTCACACGATACATTCAGAGCACAGTCCTGTGAAGCCAAGGATAATTACAGTGGTGAAACCCGGGGGACGCACGCTCAGGAGGATAACCTTGCTTCTCAACAGGAGATCAGTGCAGACCTTTGAGCAGCTGATGGCTGACATTTCAGAAGCTCTGGGATTTCCTCATTGGAAGAATGACCGTGTGAGAAAGCTGTACAATCTGAGAGGCAGAGAAATCCAAAGTGTTTCTGAGTTCTTCAGGGAAGGTGATGCGTTCATAGCTATGGGGAGGGAGCCCCTCACTTTGAAGGACCTGGAGGTGGTATTACAGGAACTTTATCCTGAAAATCCTTATGCTGCCAGTGCTGCCATTCAGCAGAATGAGGAGCAGTCCCAAAAACTGAAGAGCAGGATGTATGACAAGGCCTCGAAAGTAGACAGTGGCTTTGATGAGACAGAAATGACCAAGAACTGCAGCGATGGCTTGTCGTCCCAACTGGTAGCTGGACATGAAGGAAAAAGTCAAGCCAAGACAAAGCAAGAGGAAAAAATGAGAACCAAAAAAAAGTGGACTAGAGAGAGCTGGGGTGGTGAGCATGGAGCGAAGCCTTCTAGAAAAACACGAGAAAGTGAAAGGTACCTTAACCATGAGAGGAGTTCTGAGGAAGGCTTAGAAGAGAGTTCGGAGGAGCTGCTGAGGTGTGAGAAGTGTGAACAGGAAAGGCAGGCCAGAGAAAAGTTACAGAGGGAAAGGCAGGCTGAGGCCTCATTTGAGAATAGAGACTTGAACGCAGGCGCGTGTCAGAGGTACCACGTAGAAAGAAATGCAAAAGTCAGGAACTGCCGAAAATCTTCTGAAACTTGTGTGGAGGGTGAGGAAGTTGGCTGGAAAGGTAATGGCAGTAGGAGGATGTGGAAGCCGCTACATAGGATTGTTAATGAAGGGCTGGAGAAACAAAAAAGGAGCACTGAGAAAGACAGGGATGTGGAGAAGCATGAAAACCATGGGAAGGAAGTAGTAAAAATCAGGAAGAATGCTGTAGAAGGGCTCCAGCTATCTCATGAAGTGAAGAAAGATAATGGAAGTAGCTGTGTAATGAACCAAAGTGGTTGGCTAAAGAAAGACACTCTGAGGGATGCTGAGAAAATGTCTAAAGCACATAGGGAGGGTAGAGAGGGACAAAGGGCTAAAGAGGAAGCTTCCAGAAGAGAGGGGAATGTCACATGTAGAGAGAGTGACATGACTCGACGAGAAAAAACAGGGGAGCGCAGAGTGAATAAAGAAGACAACAAAGCTCAGGGATTGGAAAGCACGAGCCGGAGGTATGCCATTAAAAGCAGAACTGATGTGGAAAAACACTATGAGATTGGCAGAACTATTGGGGATGGGAACTTTGCAGTGGTGAAGGAATGTCGCCACTGTGATTCCAATCAGATCTATGCTATGAAAATTGTTGATAAATCCAAGCTGAAGGGGAAGGAGGACATGATGGAAAGTGAAATCCTGATTATTCGGAGTCTCTCTCATCCCAATATAGTAAGCTTAATTGAGGTGTATGAAACAGAAGCTGAGATCTATTTAATCTTAGAGTATGTCCCAGGAGGGGACTTATTTGATGCAATCATAGAAAGTGTGAAGTTCACGGAGCATGATGCTGCTGTCATGATCACTGACCTGTGTGAAGCACTGGTTTATATTCACAGCAAGAACATTGTCCACAGGGACCTCAAACCAGAGAATCTTTTGGTAAGTATCGTCAAACATTTGCATTTGTGCAGGAATTGAATTTATTTTCCTTTCAATTATGGTTCTTTGAATTGTTGTAAGCAAATCCCATGCAGAAATAATGTGCTGTGGCAGGACCGTTTGGAAAAATGGGTACAGTTTGGAAGTGAAATTACAGTCACAGTTCGCTTTACATAGATCTGCTGTGCATTGCAGATAGCCGTGGTTGCAGAAAGGAATTCAAATAAAAATTATCAGACTTTCAGGGGTAGCGAGCATTTGTATTTTTCAGAAATCAGACCTGTTACTTAGCATCTGGCATTTAGGTGTATAAGGATGAATCATAAAGCATCTTCCTTGCAGACTGAAGTTTATTAAAATTGCTGATTTATCTTATTTATTTGTTGGACTTTTTGTCCGCTGCATTTGTATATCTTGCAGACTACTGTGCTAGTCCTCTACTATAGTGATTTCTATCTTGTGACAATTTCTTTTCTTAGAAGCAGAAGTATTATGCAGTTGATTGAAATAATCTGACAGTAGAATGTTTTGGTGAATACAGCATTAAAGTCAGCTCAAATAGTAACTTCATGCCAAAGAGAAAAATTCTTGTTTCCATCACATTTCTGAGGCTGCATTCTTTGCATCCAGCACTGAAGTCAATAGAGCTACTCACATGTGTGAATATGCATAGAAATGTTTGTAGTATTGACACTCCACAAGATACCCATTGTAGAACTGTAACAGTAAACAACTCTCCCTTGCTAAGTGTGTATTACACTCTTGTATTAGGGTTCCAAATTTCCTGATAAACAGATAAATAGCAAGTATTTGCCAGTCTCTAACAAACTGGATTTGATCAGCTTTTGTGGAAGATCATGGTTAGCTAAAAAAAGAAAAAAAAAAAGTAATAGATTATTTAGTCTTATGGGCCATTCAGTGCTTTTAAGAGAACTGATTTTGCGCAGAGATCAGGGTGAATTTCTGGAGAAAAGCAGCAGTGTAGCCTCGAGGACAATGCAGAGGTTGCACAAGGCTAGGCTGGAACAGTTTGCTCCCAAACCTTTAAACTAAGCAATAGCATCTATACTAGGTTCTGGTGTGAATCCTGCTTAGTTTGGTGGAAATCTTTGGTATGTGATCTCTGTGTAAATAAAAGAATGAATGCAACTGGCTGGTTTGCAGGAAGAAGTGGGCTTGTAGGCCCTGCCTTTGTGCTTCATTTGCACAAAGTTTGAACAAAACTTCACTTAGAGCTGCATGGCTTTTTCCAGAAGCTGATTTTCCATTACGAACCAGGTCCTGCTCCTTCCTATTTGCTGAAAATAAGCTAGTGCATGTGAAACACCTGAGATCTGATGCTTCACTTCCCTCTATAATACATAATCATCACAGTGATGTAGATAAGCAAAGAAGGGCAAGATAAAGGTCTGTTCTGGTTGTTTTCATGTTTAGTTCACAGAACTGCAGAACAGAGAATGTTGGGCAGTGGCAGCATTGTGTAGCACTGAAATAATCATGTTGCCCATTCTGAAAGTCAGAATGCATTTTTCAAGGACAGCGCAGCTCCCAGACTGTAGGTGTTTTGTCATACAAGAACAATGTTGCCTAAAGATGATGGGGAATAAAATTTTACCTGTTCTAGTTTCACCTTGCTGTTGATTTTCTGTGCACACCCATGTTAGAGACCATGTACACAAAGCATCCTTTTGAAAAGCAAGTCTATTCAACCATGCAAATGAGTTTATAAGGTCCTGATAGTATTGCATAGGTCACCTGCTATCTAATGAGTATTCCTATAAATGCAGGCCATTTGAGCAAGATTCTGGGTTTTCTGCCTTTTTAGTGTGCTACCTCTGTCTCTTTAGAGTGGCTGGAGCAGCAGAGTAGGAAGGAGAGCTGCCACTAATCTTACCATCAGCCAGTGCTGAACAGTAACAAACAGTATTGAAGCAAATTTCATGGGTTCATCTGTAGCTGGTGGAAGATGAAGCGCAGTGCTTCAAGTTACAGCATCCTGCAGAGATGTCCCTGTTTGTGGGATACCTCTTGTTACACTGAGGATGTTTAAATCTGAATTAGTCTACTTAGACTTTGTACACAGAGGTCAAAATATAGATATGTACTTATAGGCTGTTGACTTGTTTGTCCTACTTTGGGTCTTCTTTTGGTCAAGTGAACCTTGTAATTTCTTTATGTACTGCTTTCCCCCTTCAAGCAAATGGGAAATGGAATAGAAAGGATCCTTGGTCTATTTTACTAAGGAAATGTGTATGTCTACTCTAAAACTGCTTTGTGTGAGAATCTGACCCAGTTCCTAATGACTTTTAAACATATTGGCTAAATGTTATAAGAGATGACAGAGAAGCAGCAATCTGGGAAAAAATACTTCCATAAGTTTCATTAAAATAAGCAACTGGGGAAAGAAGGAAAACAGTTTCTGTCCCCACAGAAGAAAAGGTAGAAATATGCTTTGATGTCTAATAAATTGTAAAATTACTGACACAGGAGGAAGTCGGAAACCTGGTTTAATCGTTAGTTCACTGCTCTTCAGTTTCTCTTATGGAACTGTCCTCTAGTTACAAACTTCTATACCAGGCCACCATCATAATTTTTGCTTTTTCCCCTCCCTCTTTCACTGCTGTGTCTGCCCACATTGATCAGACTCCTTGCAGCATAGCTGTGAGGCAGAAGGGTGGTGACTTGCGCTACAAAAACAAAATCTGTTTGACAGCTGGTGTGAAGACAGCTGCTACGACTCCCTCCCATCTGCTAACAGAATCACCTCATTTAGGACTAGGTGTTCAGCAAGAAAACCTTTGGTGCCAAGGATGGGCAATGTGGTGTGTTTGGTCTCACAAATGAAGCCAGTCACTTGCTCTCATGGAGCAGGATTTGCCGGCAAGGTTTTTAGGTAAGGGACTGTTTAATTCTACAGCTGCTGGCATTTCTTCACTCGTGAGTGAGAAATTAATGCCCAAAGTACAGTGGTGCTTTTTTCAGCTTATAGCTGCAAAATACACAAAGTCGCCCCTTTTTAGGGGAAAGGGATAGGGCTGTACTTGTGGTTGTATATTCATCTCCTTGTATGTTTCCCTCACACGCTAATGTGGTAATTGTTTAATACTCAACTTCATAAATGTTACAGCTTTTTATGCATTTGAGATTACCCCCTGCCCCTTTTTCTGTCTCTCAAGTTTAAAAAGATGTGTGAGAACTTCAAGTATGGCCTTTCTGCCCTTGAACTTTGTGACACTATTTACATCTGTACAAAACACTGTCCATTTTCCTATACTATTTACATATATACAAAGCGCTGCCAGTTTTCTGAGTGCATGCGAGGCACACTCCTGTTTAACCACTTACCCGTTGATAACTTTCAGTATGATAAACCTACACAGAGAATTTTCTGTAAGATTTTTTCAAAAACTCTTCTAGCTAGCAGCAAGGGATGTCTGAAATTCAAATGCGTAAGCAGTAATTTTTCTTAAACTCTTATCTATTTCCCATATAGGAAATGTCACATGGGCTAACTGGCTTTCATAATGTCCGTGAGAAGAATCTGTGCTACCATATACATGTGCATACAGAGAAATATTTATGTTGTAAATCATCATGTTAAACACACTGATGGATTTCACAAGGTAGATATGAAATCAAACAAGAGCATTAAGTACTGGGAGTCATCCACAGACAGGAGAGAAGGAGAAAGATTACTTTTTTCCCTTCTTTGAAGATGAATTTGGCCTTCTATTGTAATCTTCTGGTTGTATGGCTGGGATAGCTAGAAATCCTCAGACCATATTCTAATATCCTGCCATGTCATCTGTATTTGAGAAAACCGTGAGCAGCTGACTACCTTTACTCCAAGACCACCAGATGCTGGCATGCTTTGCAGCTGAAGGACAGAAGTATTTGTATGGCCTAAATTGTCTGTCTATAGAAAGTGTATCAAATACTGGTCTTTCTTACCTCAATTAAGTCTATAGGCAGGCAGCACTATTTTTGCTTTATTCTCACCATTGCATGGAATACATACTGTAGATGTCAGAGGTTAGATTTCTCTTGAGCAGGTTGGATGTTTCTGTAATACTGCTATGAGGAAGTAGTCTGGTCTGAAGAATGATTAAAAAGAACTTGAAGCTTTTGTTTCTACAGTGAAGCATATTTGCATGCTTAAGGTGATGCCAGGTGATGGAAAGGTAGATGGGAGAGTAGGAAGTTGGGGATGAAGGGGATTCTCTGAGCTGAGTTGTTCTGAGCATAGCGTTAGTGAAGCTCCTGAGAAGTTCTGGGCTGAGGTTTTCAGGCTTGCTGACAGGTTACATGCTGTGTCTGACGTGATTGTCACGAAGCTGTGAAAACATACCCACCGTGCCTGCTATTCCTACCTGCTCTCTTGTAAGTGAAGTGAAAGCTCAGTGGTTTTGTCCTGAAAGAACTGATGGTGCAGTGTTGCCACCTTGTGCTGTAATGGGAGTTTAGGAGTCTGGCATCCTGAGAAAAGAAAAAGTACAACAGTGCATTTTACAAAGCAAGAAATCTGCTGGAGATTTTGGGATTGGCATTAAGACCAGCATGGTCTCCACCCTTCCCACCACACTGCTGTTTTCTAAAAATGTATATAAACATTTCAGTATTGTTTGTCTTAGTACAGTAGCATGCAGGGTAGTTGAAATTCCATGTGACATACTTTTCTTATGTAATTAAAAAAAATGTATGTAGAATAGGAATATACATTAATGCTCATATTTTCATATTGCATATAAAATGGAGCATTTCAGTTGTGAATTTTTGTAACATCTTACCACTATCACCCCTGTTAGAATATAAATTCTATAGATAGATATTGTTCTAGAAAGTAAGTGTTACCTTTATAATTTTTTTGTCATTTTTGTCAGTTTGTGTCTGCAGTGCATGATGGCAAAAGATTGTCACATAGTTGCCTAATATAGTAGAGAAAATGGCTGTGGCATTTTAGCTTCTTCTTGCAGAAGTTTTGACTGCATGGTTGTAGTAAACTTTATTTTCAGTTTCATACTGAGACATATTTTTTCATGGAAGAGAAGCAAAAAAAAAAAAAAAAAACCAAACCCAAAATGTTTTGCTTAATCAAAACTAGAAAAGTGCACAGGGGCACTGCTGGTTCATGGACAACTTGTGGTGCCCCGGGACCCCCAGCTCCTTCTCTGCAGAGCTGCTTTCCAGCAGGTCAGCTCCCAGCCTTTACTGGTGCTTGGGTTATTCCTGCCCAGGTTCTGGACCCTGCACTTGTCTTTGTTGAGTTTCAAAAGGTTCTGCCCTGCCTGTCTCTCAGATCTATTGAGATCCTTCTGAATGGCCACGTAGGATTCTGGGGCATTGGTCACTCCTCCCTGTTTTGTACTGTGCATTTTTTGTAAAGACGGTAAAAAGGGATTAGTAGGCTATATTGTGTTATTTTGTAATGTCATATTTTTTTTCTTAAAAAAAGAAAAAATCCTACCAAGAAATCCAAACTTATTTTGCTTATTCACAATTGGATGAGTGCTTACAGTTTCTATAAAAATGATAAATGAGGATTAGTCAACTGTAACGTACAAGAGCAAATTTTGTCGCATCTGTGCCCTTAGTTATCTGGTAATAGAGACCATCCTGAATTTTTGCCTTTCTTAAGCGGTGTCTGATGGCAAAGTATGAGGTGTTAAAGCACGGAGTATACCTGTCACATTATATTCCAGTTTGTCCATTCAAAACCAAGTCCAGGTTTCCTTGGCTTTTTTGTAGACATTTTAGCTGCTGATCAGTTCCCCACAGTTCCAGAGACAAACAGTTTTTCATTTAAAGGAAATGAATGACATTTTTACCTCTCAAAGAATACTTGAGTATCTGTCACTAGTATTAAGCATACTGATTTATTTAATTATACTGCTGCATTATTTATGACTTGGCCTTTGAATATAGAATCATAGGATGGTTTGGGTTGGAAGAGACCTTTAAAGGTCATCTAGCCCAAACCCTTGCAATGAGCAAGGGCATCTCAACTAGACCAGGCTGCTCAGAGCCCTGTCCAACCTGACTTTGAATGTTCCCAGGGATGGAGTATCTACCACCTCTGTGGGAAACCTGTTCCGGTGTTTCACTACCCTCATCATAAAACATTTCTTTCTAGTATCTAGTCTGAATCTACTCTCCTTCAGTTTAAAGTTATTGCCCCTTGCCCTATTCCTGCAGGCCCTGCTAAAGAGCCTCTTCCCATCTTACTCGTAAGCCCCCTTTAATTACTGAAAGGACACAGTAAGGTCTGTCTGGAACCTTCTTTTCTTCAGGCTGAACAACCACAACTCTTGCAGCCTTTCCTCACAGGAGAGGTGTTCCATCCCATTCCCAGCCCTCCTCTGGACTCACTCCAACAGGTGCATGTCCTCCCTGTGCTGGGATCCCAGAGCTGGATGCAGCACTGCAGGTGGGGCCTCACCAGAGTGGAGCAGAAGGGCAGAATCACCTCCCTTGCCCTGCTGGCCACGCTGCTTTAGATGCAGCCCAGGATATGGTTGGCTTTCTTGACTGCAACTGCACATTGCTGGCTCGTTCCAGTTTTTTATCCACCAGCATCCCCAAATTGCTCTTCACAGGGCTGCTCTCAATCCATAACCTGGTCTGTATTGATACCGGGGATTGCCCCAGCTCAGGTGTAGGACCCTGCACTTGTCCTTGTTGAACCTCATGAGGCTCAACCTTCCTGAGCTTTTTCAGGTGCCTCTGGATGACATCCCATCCTTCAGATGTGTCGAACTCATCATTCAGCCTGGTGTTGCCTGCCAGCTTGCTGAGGGTGTGCTTGATCCCACTGTCTATGTCATTAACATATTTCATTTCTTAAAATAACTCTTCGTTAACTGCATTATAAAGTGATGCTAAAGACCCTGCATACAAAATTAGAATTGGAAAAAGTGTTTTGACTACTTGCCAGGTGGATGTAGGAGATGAGAACTGCTGAAAAGGTCCAATTCTGCAGGTCATTCTGCATGGACCTATTTCTTCAACTCTTGCTGTATGGTGACCATTACTAATCTAGTTTCAGGGCAGCAGGTAGAGTAGCAGAGTGATTTGAAAAGAACGTAAAGCTTTCGTTGGTTTGTATTTTGTTGTTAGACCAGTATGATGGAGACACACTTTCCATGTGTCTTGGTTTTAGCTGGTACAGTGCTGTACTTTGGATTTAGTGTGAGAATAACATCGATAACACAGTGATGTTTTGGTTGTTGCTGAGCGTTGCTTACCCTAAGTAAAGGAATTCTCAGTGTCCCATGCTCTGCCAGGTAGCAGTTGTACCAAAAGCTGAGAAGGAGCATGGCCAGGGCAGCTGACCCAAAAGGATATTCCATGCCATGGAACATTATGCTCAGTAAATAAACTGAGGAGAGTTGGCCAGGAGTTGCTGGTCTGTGCTGGAGAACGTGCTGGGCTGGGGGTCAGTGGGCAGTGAGCAATTGTATTGTGCAGCATTTGCTTTCGTTGGGTTTTATTCCTCTCTCTTTCTCTTGCTCTCGTTTTCTCTCCCCATCCCCCTTATCATTGCAGTTCTTACCATTCCTACTGTTAGTATTATTATACTTTTATTTCATTTATTAAATTGTTCTTATCTCAACCCAAGGTTTTTTGGAGTATCCTTCCCATCCCACTGTGGGCAGACGGGGGATGAGTGACTGAGCAGTTGTGTGGTACTTAGTTGCTGTCTGGGGCTAAAACACAACTATAAAGTCAGTAGTTTACCTGGGCTCGTTGCATTTAAGCATAAAGACATCCATAGCATTCTTCCTTGCTTTCCCAGGGAAAAAGAACCATTTATTTTCTCAAGTGGAAATAATAATATTTAATTGACTCTTGGTTATTTTTTGTGTTCCTTCTATTAATTTCTTGGAAATTGCAGTGTGCCAGAGTTTGTAGAGCAAAGTTTCCTTTTTTCCATAATTGCTTGTCCTCTTAAATAAATGCATCCTCTTAGTAAATGGGGGAAAAGAACCATGTTCTGAAGACTGTTTCCATTATTAGTACTATCATTAGAACTCCCTCCTGTTTATTTTTCTGCTTCCTTTATATTTTGCTGTATTAAAATGCATCTAGACTAAACATACCTATATTTTGTTTGGATATAGGTTCAGCACAATGCAGATAAATCTACTACACTGAAACTGGCAGATTTCGGCCTTGCAAAGCAGGTTACAAAACCCATATTTACTGTCTGTGGAACACCAACGTATGTTGCTCCTGAAATACTTGCTGAGAAGGGTGAGTGTATATATTTATAATTTGTCATAAATCTTCAAATTATGCTGAACTTTCTAATAATGGAAATAGTCCAGAATGTTTCAACCTACTGAAATATCTTTTCAGGGTAGGAGGTTGGCTAGCAGTGTAATTTGGGAAAGGAAACTTCTTAGTTTTTAAGAAACACAAGCATGACATCTGTTATATTAGCATTATTAGTGTCTGTGGTAATATACCACTGACTTGTAAGCAGGTAAGCTGTAAAATATCATAGATAATAATTGCTGAAGTGGGGAAATGACCAAAAGTCCATGTTGTAACCTAAGAGTAGCCAGCTCCATTTCATTACTTTAATCCAAACAACTTTCCAAAGCCCCTCATGATGCAAAATTGTTGTGAACATGTATGTTACATTTATATAACAATCCAAAACATGTTTCGCATCACAAGGAATTTTGAAGATTTCAGCTCCAAAAAGATTCAGACCTGGAAAGAAGTCAGTTTTGTTGGTGACTCAAGCAAATCTATTTCTGGTTTTTGTTCTGTGGAGCTGGGTTGCACATCTCCAGTTATATCCAATTTCAATGGAAACTTGGCACTCTTAGTTCTTTTTTTGAAGGGAATCTGAGGATGACTATTTTAGAAATATGTGCTGTGTTTTCTCAATTAGTCTCCAGTTGACACTGGCCTTGTGAGACAGTGTTTGTGAAACATGTTGTGGAAAAGAGAGACTCTGTGAGAGCTGTAGCTAATAACGGGCAGCTTGCAAGTGTGGGGTACCAGCCACTCATTCTTTTGCTGACCTCATCTTTTCGAGGAGCTGAGCAGAGATTCTGTGTTTCTTTTTCATTCTATTTCCAAGAAACAGTTCCCTTGCAGTTGTGAGTTTTCTTTCTAAAACAAGACTTATGGTTTGTCCCTTCTTCCTTAGGCTATGGACTCGAAGTAGACATGTGGGCAGCTGGTGTGATCCTTTACATCCTGCTCTGCGGTTTTCCCCCTTTTCGCAGCCAGGACCGTGATCAAGACGAGCTGTTTCAGATCATACAGCTGGGTCACTACGAGTTCCTATCACCTTACTGGGACAATATTTCTGCAGGTAAGATTTATAGCAGACCTGAGAAGTGGCAGTCTTCTTCCCTGAAGTGGGAAAAACTCTTACTTCGGGGCAGTGAGCTTGATCAACTTGGGGTGTTTTACAGGTCTCTCTTGTCTAAATCTATGCTTTAAATGTAAATTTAGTCCTCTGGTACTACTGATGGCTATGTTTCTGCATGTTAGTTCTGAATGCTTTATGGATTCCTCGATTCCTCCCTTTCTAGGCAAAAGTAAGGACTTTCCTCATCTAGTTTATATGTCTCTGCAGAAAAAGGTGCCAAAATAATCTCAAGGGTTATGTTAGACTGAAAAGACGGTATCAAAAATCTCAAAAGCTGAGAATGAACTCCTTGCCCTGCAGAGCACAGTGTGGATTTCCTATTGATGACAGTGGGGTCTGCACGTAGTAGTTTTTTCCTTCTCACAGGCTAGTGTCTTTTGTGCACTCTTAAAATCAGAAACCCTAAAACTCCTTTACACCCTGTACAGTCTTTTAAAGAACATATTCCACAGCATTCTACAGCGTTTATGCCTCTTAGGGGATGAGATACCCAGTGCTGATTCCTGTGGATGTGAACACTTAGCCTGATGCCTTCAGCACACTTTTAAGATTAAATTCTCTTCACTTTCTCCTCTCTTTCTGTAGGGGAGAATGACATCAGTCATGGAGATTTAATATCTTCTGTCACTAATTCTAACTCCAGTTGTTAGAATAGCTCTTGGGGATAGTTACAAAAACCATGGTAAAACTAATGAAAAGAATAAGAAAGACATTTTGTGTGAGATAACTGTCACCATCACAGAATGGGTAAGGCTGGAAGTGACTACAGTGGGTTGTGTTTCAAACACCCTGCTCAAGCAGGGTAATCCTAGAGCACACTGCACAGGATCATCACACCACTGCGCTTCACCCCTCTCTCCTTTGCTTTCTTTCGTAATAGCAGCAAAAGACCTCATCACCAGGCTGTTGATAGTGGATCCCCAGAAGCGCTACACAGCACGTCAAGTACTTCAGCACCCCTGGATCAGAACAGCTGGGAAAACTAACAGCAGGAATTTGCAGAGGGAAGTGACAATAAATATTGAGCGCCATTTCCGGGCCCAGCGCCGAAAGGAAGTTGCTGATGAGGACACATGAAATCTTTCAAGCTCATTTTGTCTTCTTTTTATCGATTAACAAATCATTTATGTTTTCTTTTCTAAATGAATTGGGAAGTTAATGTGTAGCTGTTGGTGGCTATTGCCACGCCTTTTTTTTGTTTCCGAGATTCTGAAGGACAGAGATCAAATTCACATCCACCTCCTCTATTGTTACTTGGCAGTCTCTCTGTTGAGAGCAGTGGGGACTAGATAAATTCTGGAGGGTGTCTATTATTTTTCTTTAAGTACTGATTTGGGCTTTTACATCTATTTAAGATGAGAAATGTTTGCTTCTGTGACTGACACTGGTGGTGAGCCCTGTCTCATCCTTTTTGTATGATATCCTCCAGGAGTTTTGTGTTTGTAATGTTCTCGAAATAGCTGTCTGCATACATATCTTGCACTAATTCTTTAAACCATCTTTTCAATAATTCCTTCCAGCCACAGAGAAGGAAGAATAAAAAGTAAACGTGTGCTTTAGCTGTAGGATATATTAAATAAGCAGCAAGATACTGTATTAATTTAGTTGTGAGGGAATACAAACCCTTATTGACTAAATCTGATGTTTTATGATGTCTCCCGTGGCAACATCTTTCATTGGTTGTTGAGGGTAATAGATGGTACAGTGTTTCTGTTACACGATGGTGGTGCTGTGTAGCACAGAGATTTCTTTTGTTTTGAGAAGGGGGAAGATATGGCTGATACCTTTTTGAGATTCAGATAATAACAACTTTCAAAGAGGTTCTCTTCCTGCTCTGGGAAGTCGGGAGTTAAGCAATTCTAAGGACACTTTGTTTCTTTTCCCAAAGTCATAATTATGGAATGATAACTCAGGCATTTTTCTACACTGAGTTTTTTTCCCCCTTGGAGGCATCCATGTGCATCTGACTCTTCCAAGCTGATGGAGAAGAAAAAGCTGGGAAATTGTGACTAAAGTTAACCCTTGCCTTCATGGTTTCCCTTTCATCAACACACTTTATAGCTGAATTGCTTTTTTACACTTTTTCAGTGTAGTTTAGCAATTGTTTTGTTTGTTTGGTTGGGTTTTTTTCATCTCTTGCTCTCACTGTGACCTTTTTCTCCTTGCTTCTATGAGAATAGGCAATGGGATGAAATTAGACTAAAATCCAACTTGGGGAAAAACAACTTGTTGGCTATGGAAAGGTCTCCCAGGGGAAGTATCAGATGTTCTGTTGCATGTGTTTTTAATATTTTTATTGGATGCAGTTTTAAAGAAATCTTGAGGGGGAAAAATGCAGTCTGGAGAGGGGCCATGACCTAGAACAGCTTTTGAATCTCAGAACTTTTGATTAATTAATTAAATTCATAAAGCACGTGAGTTTTCCATTTTATAATTCTTTGTATTCGAGTTCCATGTGCTAGCAAATAATATTGATTTAGAATATCAGTGGTGTTAGCATTGAATACACAGCCTGTAGAAATGAAGGAGGGTATTTTACACTTGGAGAGCTGTTGCTCTGCCTATGTATTTCATAATGAGAAATGTCAGAAGCATTTCAGAATCAGTGGAACATTTTCACAACTATATGAACCAGAATATTATTTTTTGGTGAGTGCTAATATTTTGTGTGAACTGGCTGAATAACCAAAAAGTGTAGGGTGCTGTCATCATGTTTCTCTTTCATCTTGTGACTGTTTTGCTCTGAGAATTATGTATAAAACTAGAGATCACGTGACTCTTAAAGGAGAATTGCACTTTAAATTGAATTAGCTTATTTCTAATACTTGCTGGAATAAGACTTACTGTGGGGTTCAAGAATTGGTGAAACAAACCAATCAAATCTTTACTGTATGCCCAAGTAGTATCTATATGATATGTCATACTTCTGCTTTGGAGTCTCTGAGTCAGGAAGAATTTTCCTTTTCCTGAAAACAAGAATGGATTGAAGTTCTTCCCTGAGTTAAGGGAGCCTAATGTAACCTAATATTATAAAAGCATTACATAGTATTTGAGTACTAGTAATAATGTATCCTCTGTTAATTTAAGTCTATTTTGGATAGGAAACTGTGGAAAAATAGCTTCTGATGTGCAATATTATATTTTGTAATTATTTTTAATATAGTTGTTTAAGAATAAAGTCTGAAGTGACAAAAAGTATTTAATCAACAATGAATCTGAAAGTTTGGAGATCGTGTTACAAGTTGCCTTTTTCATCTCTAAGAACCTGTCTGCAGCCTTATTCATAGTGCAGAAGATGGAGAATTTGCTTGTAACGATTATAAAGGTAACTTTTTTTCAGTGATTTTGTTTTTCTTTGAAGTTCTCTGTGTTCCAGACAGGCTAAACATGGTCTGTGCCAGGTAGTCACTGCATGGCACCTGTAAGTGCAGATGCTGCTGTGGCAGTGCCGAGGCACTGGTTTGTCACTGTTGCTAATAGATGTGTGGCATTAGGCCCTTCTCCTTCAGGTTGGAGGCTGAAAAAGCTTCCGGGTGCTTCTCAGGGTTTTTACCTCTTTCTTTCTCTCTCCTGCTTTGTTGTTTCTTCTTTTCTCTTGTTGCTTCCAGTGTTCTTGCTCTGCCTCTGTGCTGTCCTAGGGAGTCCAGGTCCCCAAACATTATGGTTTAAGTTACTTGCAGCAGTGAAAACCCAAATGATTTTGGAGAGCTCAGCCTCAAGCTTTGCTTGCTGGTGTTGAAACTAATAGTAGGCAGGACTAGAACAAAAAATGGTGAAAATCCCCTCTCATTGCCTACTGCCTTTTCTCAGGCTTTTCTTTTCCCTTTGTGTGACATTCCAACACAGATGTGATCTTTATGCTCTGTAAGATGGTTCCTAATATATGAACCATGTTCACACTCTGTGATTGAGAATTATCACTGTTCTTCCTTTCCTGAGATTTGTCTAATGTATACTGTCTCTTTGGGTTCTGGAGTCATCTTCCTCTTAATGTTTTCATTTCTTGATTGGTTCCTTTTTCTACAGTAAGTCTGAGGAAGCTCAAAGCTGGGGGAGAATATAGACTCAAAGAGAATTCTTGCTGATTTCTTCGGAAGAAGAAATATCCCTCCTTGCCCTTCCTTAAATCTTTGTGGACTAGACTCTCATATGGCTTTATATTCCACAGAAAATAAAACAAGTGATAGTGTCCTCATCTCTTTAAATACTAACAGTGAAGAGAGTCTGAATATATCACCAAAAAACACAACCCTCCCCCCAAGAGCTAAGTGCAAAGTATTAATTAATATTGCAAACCTCAATGTTCCACTTCCAGAGGATTTGCTGGGTCTAAGGCAATAGAAGGGAAGAACCTGTTTGTTTGCTGCAATCTTTATCAAATCAGCTAAGTAGGAATCCTTTCATGCCTCATAAAAACATGTTGGTTGATTCCTAACTCACAATGGAGATCCTGATCAAGTTCTCGTTATTCCAGGGTTATTTTTTTACTATCTGGTATTGGCTATTCAGAAAATAGTCTCCTTTTAGAAACCAGAGGCTCTCCATCATCTTTAACCATTGACGTGGCTCTTCCTTAGTTGGTTGCAGCTTTTAAGCATGCTTGCATATTTTCATGCCCTAACTGTAATATTTCTCAGACTTGAAGCAAGCATGAAGATGCAAACATACAGAACTGAGTCATCAATATTTCATTTTGTAGTGAAACACATGCCTAATAGACAGAGTTGCTTTTTTATATTTTCATTTCTTTATTAATGAGTCAGCACTTAAAATCAAAGTCAAAGCTTTCAACTACAATAGCTACAAAAGTGGTCACTAAACGATAGTTGGGGTTTTGGTAGGAATGTGCTATTCCCAGAGATCAGCCAAAGAGTACTATGAAGCATTTTGAGCATCCTTAGAAGCCAGTGTTACTAGCTTTGTGCATCATAAACTTTCTTTGACTGCATTTAGAGTTTCTGAACATTAAGTCCAGGCTTTTAGTGACTGCCTGTGATGGACAAACTAAGTAGTAACTCTCTCCGATGGCTTGCCGTCCACTGTCTGAAGATAAAGTGGTCCCTGAATATCCCTTCCATTTGCCACCAAGGTCAACTTTTTCACTTTCCCATATGCTGTTACATTTCATTGGTCCTAGACCTCACCTACATATTTTCTATCACCTGTCATCTGCCTACCATCATTGGCCTCTTACCCCCTTGGATGACTCCCATTATTGAAAGATGGTGAAATCTGCACATATTAATATGTTTTTCTTCTGGAAATTCTGGCCTTAGAAATGGGAATGAGCAAAAAATGTTGAAAGTATTTAGGCATCTGAAACTGTGCAAAAGACTGGCATTTCACGTTGCATGGTGCATAACTGCCTGAAAATGAACAATGAGAATTTGGTTGTTGCTCGTATATTTAGTCACCTAATATTTAAAAATGTGTGCCCGAGAGACTCATGACTGGAGCTTGGCAGTACAGCAGAGACTGTTTCCTCTGAGACACAGACACTTTAACTTCTTTTATTCAGGCACCTTCTTGATCTAAGATTGTTCAACTGCTGTGTGGAATAGCTGGGCTCAAACACCATCGAATCTGCCACCTCACTTCTGACTGGACTTATAGGTGGATTTCCTGTATCTCTGTTACTGCAATTTTTGGCTGTAGGGTGATGGAGGGATAGTGGGATGTTATCCTCTGAGCTTAGGCCTCTTGGGTTTTGGTCCTCTTGTTAATGTGAATTTTCAAGAGTTGACTGCTTGCTTTTTTGCAAGTACCCAGATTTGGGGAGGTACTCAGTCTGCTTGAAAATATAGTAAATTTGCTGTGCTTATAAACTGATCTTCCCAAAGACACGTAAGTATCACTCTTTAATATTTTTCCTATAATTTCTTCTGTCACCTGGATTTCTTTTAATTTAAGCAGTGTAAGGAAAATGTTTTTTATGTTTCTGGGCATGCGTTTTTCTGTCTTTTCTAAGTCCACAAGTAATACTTTGCTGTTGACATTCTTGCTCCTGAAAGGAATTATGGGCACTTTAACTGGGCTGACAGTGTATATTGGCACTGTTTGTTCTATAATATGGTTTATTTGTAACTAGGCTGAAGGTGTAATTTTCTAAATTAAAATACATTGTAGACTTCAGCAGAAAAGTTGTTATTCTTCCCCCTGTACCTCCAATAAAGGCAAATTATACAGTGAATGTTATGTTTCAGTTCTTTCCAATAAATCGGGAAACAAATGTGTGGCCAAGTATTTTGAGGTTTGTTTTTCTTTTTTTTTCTTCTGGCAATGTATCTATTTGGAAAATGCTTGTTTTAAAAGGTTTGCAATTTCAGTAAGTATTGTGTGTACCTTCATTTATGAGTAGTAGAACCCATTCTAATGCTGCAGTGCTTTGAATGCTTACAGATGTGTTTTTCTTTGCTGCTGCCTGTAATCCCATTAAAACCAACACAAATCTTTGCAGAACTGGAGCTGAGATTTATTCTACCACCATTTTTTGCCCCGTATTGTGTTAGTCATATATGCTGTGATGTTAGAGCAATCACGACAAGCAGACCTACCTTCATTGAGGCTTAATGCACACAGGACTGATTTGTCCCATCATTAATTCAAGTTTGTTTAGAAAAAGATTTGCTTTCTTTGTGGAAACAGGCATGCTATTTGAAATTGAGTTGCTTGCAAAAAGTGGCTTTTTCAAAGGAGACAGTTTCTTAATAGCCTGTATATATTTCAGTCCTGTTATTAAAAATGGTATTTTCCCGCAGGCCTGCAGTATCATCTGAAGCAGTGGAAATAAAATTGTGTCTGGGGTATTGATGGTGTTTTTGAAGAAGCTACCTTCTCTGCATGTGAGGACGTGTGATAAAGTGGCTGCCAGTGAGAATAGTTTACTGCATATTGGTCCTTAAAGACATCACAGCCTCCTCATTACCCTAAGGATAACTGTAAACTCTTTGGAATGACTGACTTTTATGATAATCACACAAATTTATTGCACTTCATTTTAAAAATCTGTATGGGCAGCTAATTAAATCTGATTTAATGCTTTGCTGTAAGAAGTGGGATTCAGATGTGTTTCCTGTGTCAGGAGTAGTTGAAGGCAGAGTCCAGCAGTGCAATAAATTCATGTGATTAGCATGAAAGTCAGATGTTGTATTCTTGCAGAATTTTTTCTTTTTAAATTAGAACTGTTTTGACAAAGCAGCAATTGGAAAAACAGAAAAAGTAAAGCTAATAAGCTTAAACTGTCATTGGAAATACATTTTGTTTTCCAAATTCAGAAACTGAAATGAAGAGCTGGAAGCATTTTGAAAAACAGAGAAATACAGGAATTATTCCCAGAGTGTTTCAGTAATTCAAGCAATAAGAATACTTGGTGCAGCAAGAACATGAAGTAGCTCGGTAGGGCTGAGCAGGTGCTGCAACAGGAGCTGTGTGAGACTGCTAGATTGGATAAGGAGTGTAGGTCTGAAAAAGGGGTGCTCCTTATAACCACTGGAAAAATGTATTGAATCATAAAAGGTTATTCCTGCATTGCCATTGCTGTCTTTATAAAGCTTTCTAAATTTCAGTGACAACCGCTGTGCTGTAAGAAGGCATTTCCCATGAAGAATTTCAGTGTAAAACATTTTAGAGAATGTTTAACATAAACGATTTCAGCAATGAAGATAACTTTCCTAGAAAATGGAAGCGTATGATTGTTAAGTGCTGTGGTAAGTTGTCAAGAAAACCTTATTGCTGGATTTTCAAAAAGAGTTCAATTTTGTGATCCTAAGCATTTGCAGCTACCCAGCTTGTAATGTTGAGAGTTTCAATGACATTGCACTGCTACAGCATAAAAACTTATTATTTAACAGCTCAGAAGAAACATTTGTGCCTAGGGTAAGGGTTGAACTAAATGAGTTGAATACATCTTGTTAATTTCAGCTTGCCTGGAAACATACTGGCCAAAATATTGTTCACATGGTGAGTGATGGATGAAAAATGTATTATTGACCAGTATTTCCAATGGAAGCATAAAATTGTGTTCTTGAAAATGGGAGCATGTTGGCTGTTTGGCTAAAAGCCAGTGTGTGTCCTGGTAAGGTATTATTTCTTCAAATAAAGAAAGAGGGAGAAACACCATATTAAATAGCTCCTCATGATTTGAAACAAACAAACAAGATTCTGAAACAAAAAAAGTGGGAAATAAAACAAGAGGAGGAAAAGCTGAAGGAAAACATAGCTTTTCTTCAAAATGTTTTATTTTCTTAAGTAAATCAATGCTCTAGACAAATCTAACAGAGCTTTATGAGTGAAATAAAAAATATCTTTCCCTTTGCTGGTGTGTAACATTCCTGTGGTGGTTCCCCAGTTACTTCTGTGTGTCCGGAAATAGCTGATTCCAAGCAGATACTATGGCAACTACTAGATTATCTCACCTGGATCATAATTTTCTAGTGACAGGACAGGAGAAGAATCCCTTAGAAGAAATAAAAGCAAAACTGCTCTGCCATGTAAGTAACTTCGAGCAATTAGTCATCCACAGAAGAATTTTATGGAAGTTTATTTTTACATGCTTTCATAACTCACACAGTTAATGTTCAAGGGACAGAAGTTAGAACTGGATGTTAGAATGTGACCATAATAAAATCCTCCTAACAGCTGAAGCCTTACTTGAATTATTCGCTAATAACTGGTAAGGTTTTAAAATCAGAATATTCCAAAACTTGTGCTTAGGTACAGAGTTCACCTGGGGAAAGGCAGCAGGATATATGAGGAAAACTGTAACAAGGATGTGCAGATGAATCTCTTAATGACTCAGAAAAAGAATTGGTTCTCTAAATTGCAAAAGAGACCACTGAATGTGATGGTTGCTGAAAATGAACCTGTATTTCTTTTGTGATGAAATACTTATTTTAGTATTTTTTTAAGCTTTGATGATGGGAATCTTAAAAGCCGCAAACGTGGGTTATAGATTATCACTTTCTGTGAAACAATGGTACAATTTATGCTTTTGCTTTGCATATTAGAATATTTTCTGAATTTAGAATATTTTCTGCTGCTCACTAACCCAGATTTTAAGGAAAACAAACATTTAGTGTTATACTTCTATGACACTTAACTTACTTCCTATGTACTTGCCAGTAGCAAAGATTTTTTCATTAACATCTTCCAAAATGTATGTTTTGAAATTAAAAGATCCGCTGGTGTTTTTCTGAGGGCATTCCTGTGTTTCAGTGGATTAGTGCTGGTGATGGAGACTTTTTTCCCTTAGTTGGAAATAACTTTTGCTTGAGGCTTTTCAGGTTTGCGGCTTGCGTGTGCGCACATGTGTTTTAGTGGTATAAATGCTGAATTCTGTGCATGCCCTCTGTTCTGTTGGTTCTTGGGGCTGTCTGTCAGTGTTACTACTTCTCCACACAGCAGAAAAAATCCCCAACATTATTCAAAATGCGCTAGCGAAAATAGTGTCATCAGATCATTGTTTTGATGAATCAGTGATGGGACTGCTATGGATTGTACCAAAAACTACACAGCCTTTATCAGGAGGATGCTTTGGCTGAACTTTTGGACAGATCCTGTACAAGGGATTCTGGGAGGAGAACAGACAAAGAATTCAGCAGCTTCATTCCGGCAAGGTAGATCACTAGGACTGACGGTTGTTCAATTTGTTTTCAGTGTCGGATGGGCTGAGAGAGGAAGGGTAAGGATGGAATAGCTTTGTTTTTCAGTTGGAAACCTCCTTACTAGCAGGCTACAATGGTCTGGATTCTGAGGATTTTTTTTTTTTAATGCCAGTCTAAACTATATTTTGTGAGTCCCAAACTTAAAGTTTTTCAGTGCACATGTGTGCAATTTGAATAAGACAGTTCTGTGTGGGCTGAAAAAAACTGGTTATTTTCATTGCTATGTTAGTTGTTATACTTAGTTATTTTACTGATTTTTAGGTGTGGTCTTTTTTGGTGAAGCATACAACTTGGAAAACTGGATCTGTATTTAACTCCCTAAACCTGAGAAATTTAGGTTTTCAGGGTGACACTTTATGTATGCTTCTTTGAAAAGAGATCTTTTGTATCACTGAGGTGTGTGGACATTTTCTGTTAATGTGAGGCTTTCCTAGGTGTGTGTTTCCTAGGTGTGTTAGCTGCTAATAATACCTGTGCTGCTTTTGGGCAGCCTCAAAGGCCTCCATGAACTTTAGCTGTTGTTTATTTATTAGGCGTCAGTGCCTTGATGCCTTAGTGACTGGCACGTCTTTAAAAGCACAAACAACCTGAATTCCTTCCTGGGAGGAATGCTGGAGAACAGGGTGCAGAACAACCGGGATCCAGGATGCACTCATACCCTGCCTGCTGATCTGATACTAGGTGTGGTTCCAGTGTGGGGAAAAGTCCTGGTGTAGAGGTCTGGAGGTCAGGGGCTGCTGCGGTCCTGTAGAGGAGTGAGAGAGGCTTCGTGAGCACAGAGCAGCAGCGATGTTTAGTTAGAGCAAAGCCCTGCCAGACATCACTGTCCTCTCCTGCAGCTGCGGTCCCCAGTGGCCCTGGGTCAAGGTCGCCTTCTGTCCTCCTTGTTTTTGCCATGTCCAAATTTGAAGCCTCCGTTACTACGAATAGAGGGAATAACATTGTAGCACTTCACCTGTTCAAAGCCCTTCACAAACATTAACTAATTAAGCCTCAGCAAGTCCTTACGAGGCAGGTATTTATTCCAGCTGAGTGTTTGTGTCTGCAATCAAGAATATGCTAGACTTAATCCTCCTGTCAATCAGCCTAATTGATTTAAATGTCTAATTGGGTAGATTCTCTCAAGTAAGTTCTGTTTAAGAAAGGTTAGCCTGGGGAAGAGAATTATGCAGGGCAGAAAAACATTGCAAGAGGAAATCCTCAGCCAAGGAAAGGCAAGGACAACTGTCAGTGGTGGTTTTAAAAGTAGCTGGGGAGACAGGAGCTATTTTTTCATCGCTGCGAAGTATCTTCAAAGAGGCTTGAATAACCTAGAATTAAGCAGTCAGTCTTTGCAAATGGGTTGGTTTCAACAGGAGAAATTCAACGAGAAAATCCCTAGTAGTAGCAATGAGTAGTAGTATCAAGGAGAGCAGTGAGAGACTGAGGGAGGCTACCCTGTGCGTGAGTTCCGACTGCCTCATCAGAGTGTAGAGAATGAGCTGCCCTCTGCATCTTCAGGAGGCTAGCATTTTGAAACTAGATGATTTTTAGAGGTCTCTTCTGACCCAAACCATTCAGTGATTCTAACAAAACTTCTTACTATGGTGTGGAATGGTAGTTAGTGTCTAAATGTGCTGCAGGCCCACGTTGTCTTCCATGGGGTTGTGGAGAAGGGGAAAAAGTTACAAATGGGAGACCTGAGCTGACAGGTGCTGCAAAGGGAAACCCCCAGGCTCAAAGAGGTGTTGTGCTGCGGTCTTTTGTGCTGTGACCTCCTTCAGACTTTTTCTGTGACTCTTCGGGGGACTACAAAATGTTTTAGGAAGTCACTCCTCTATCTTCTTCCAAGGTAAGATTCCTGTGGCCTTCCTTCTGGCCACTGGCAAGCCCGATCTTTTAAAAGCTTAAGGAAAAGGATCCTGTCCTTCTCTCAGTCATCGACAATGTCTTGTGTTGATCAAGCCTACAGTGGGACTGACATCTATCCTTGAGTGCATGTTTCATCCTCCTTCACTGTCTGTACCTCATTTCAGAGCTGCGTGTAAGCTACAAACACTTTCCAGACTACTTTGCTTAGATGAGTGCTATGAGGTTTAAGAAGGAGGTGGTCTACAAAGACTGCTTAAAACACCTGTGAAGCAGGATCCAGAGACCTTCTTTGTTGTGGTAGAGGAAGTATAAGTAGAGTTTAAAGAGCAGCTTAGAAACAAACAAACAAAAAGCAAATCCCATTCTTCAAAATTTCACTACTGAAAGCAATCCTTGTGGAAATCCACAGTGAAAGTAAACAGCAAGTAATTTTTTTGTAGTTGCTTCAGAGAAACCATCTCCTTGTCTGCATCCCTTTCTACAGTCTGCAAATAGCTTTGAAAAGAGATATGGCTGGAGTTTCAAGCTGACAAGGATTGCAATATGACATTCATTTCAGAGTGAAAAAAAATGAAAATTTGAGAAAGAGTGTCTACAAAAGGACATGACTTAGGAAGCTGTATTAGCCTGTGAAAAATGTTGCTTTGCATATTGTAATATCAAGAACCTTTATGTCAAAGTAAAATCCAATAATGTTACTATGTTTTAAACACAGATGTTCCTTTTGTGTTCACCCATGTCTTATGAACAAAGGAAGGGTGGTTTAAAACAAAAATAACTGAATACATTTCCAAAGAGCTTTAAGCACAAAACAGATAATTTAGAGGATATTCATCAAACATCTGGTAAACTTGGAAAAAAGTATGTACACAAGTATTATTACTCTAGGTTTCTAATTAGTGTGGGCTTCAATTTTCAGTGTCTCTCAATAAAATTGGGCCTTTGCAATTTTAGAAAATGAAAGTGACACTACATTTTGTTACACAACATGTTCATGCACGTGTACTTATCTCATTTTTTTCCAGTGATACTGACTTGTCCCAGAAACTATACTGCTCACAGTACCAAGCACTTGAGAGGATTTTTCTATTAACCAAAATGATAAAGGTTTACAATGCTGTGGTGTCTTGAAGCATCTCTTGAAGTAAAGAGCCTTTTCGGTAATTCTGTCTTTACTAAAGCAGCTTTGATATTTTAGCAAGAAAACACCTCTCATGGTGAGGCTGTATTTAGGCAAAGTGACATCCAGAAGATAAACAGGACAAGAATATGCTGGATGTATTCATCCTGCATTTGTAGTGTTTGCCATAGCTGCAGCTGCCTGACCTGCCAGTTGGTCTGTCTGCATATGAGAGAAAGTGCTCTTCCTAAACTTTTAAGGAAAATGAAAGTGGAAAGGACAGGAAAGCAAAAAAGAAGCGAGAGGAGGAAGAGAGGTGAAGGACTGTCTGAGCTGACAGGAGGCTTTTGCCATGGTTCCCGTGACCTATAAGCTAAAGGTGCCTTGGGTGACCCGATGCTGCGCATCAGGCGGCGCTGTGCTGCCAGGCTGGGCTCACGGGCGTTTGATGTAGGCTGCTCACTCCCAAATCAGCCCTGTCTGACTCTTGTCTCCTTCCTGCTCATGTTGTTGTGAGCTCTTTTTATTTGTTAATACTTCAGGTAACTGGTGAGTTCACTTGGCTGCTTGATAAGGTCTCTAGTGCCAGGCAGAGCGTGACTTTCTTCAACCCCCTTCAATTTTCCCTCTGATCCATTCAGCTCTTATATAAAACCTTCAGAACAGAGTAGTAAAGGCAATGGACCTTTCTTATCCTTTGCACATGGGCCTCGAGGCATAGCTACTGGGAATTATTTGTTATATGGACAAGCTACTTTTTCATCTTAAGAGAAGTGTACATTTTCTTTTTCTTCCCAAAGATTTCCATTAACAGCCAATAACACTTATGTAAATTGTTTCCCATAGGGCTGTCTTCCTTGCCAGGACTGAATTATTTAATGTATTCCTGCTTCAAGCAGAAGAAAGTTGCACACAGAAACCCCACGGTGCCCCAGGGAACCCGATGAGTGCACAACTCCAGCCAAAGCCTGTGAGCAGTATATGGAAAACTACTCATGAACACTTGTTAAATCCCCACTTTTAGGCCTCAGGATCATCAAGAAAAACTTGCAGTCACCCTGTGAAACACACTGGGTAGAAGTAAACTGATAGTGAAGGGAGGGTAGAAAAGGGGAGGTGGTGGCCCATCGCTGCCCAGGTCAGCAATACCAGACCTGTCTTGGCTTGCTGAGGATGCAGGGAGCAGGGACAGCACCTTTGGGGTGCTGGTACTTGCTCCCCATGAGCAGCAGAGCTGCTGTCCTGGGAGATGAGGTCTTGGAGGAGGAGGAGGAGGTGGGTGCCAGCCATAGTAGGACCATGACTTGCTCTCTCAAAGGCTCTGCAGCCCTGCACATTCACCTGGTCCCAGCAAAACCCACCCTGTGACTCTTCCCTCTTGTGCAAGACATCTGTAATGCAGGATTTTTTAAACTGCTCCTGTTCTGGCTGGGTTTCATACAATAAGCACACAAGGGTTTATGCCCAGCTTATCCATACAGCTCTGTGCACCGCTATAGGCTTCTGATTTTTCCTTTCCCTTCAGATGTTTCAGTTTTATTACGGTTTCTGAGGGAGAGAGCCATGGCCGGGGAGGCCACCTGGTGGTGCTCTTGGCACAGAAATGGGGGGCCTGGGGCGCTGCAAGGCGCTGCTCTCCACTCGAGATTGAGCTCCGTGTAAAGGTTTGGGCTTGGCTGCAGCAATAATTTGCAAATGAACTTTGACACCGACAGCTCTTACTCTCCAGGATGCACAAAAGTCTCTGGATTTTGAAGTTAGTCCAGGAAAAGCATTTTAAATATGGATATCTTCTTGCAATATCTCCCAAAGGGGAAAAAAAGACTGGTTTTAAAACGGTAATCTTCTTGACACCCCCTCAGCAAAGAGTGTGGTCCTCAGGATGGCTCTGATGATGCCTCGACTTGTGCACGAGAGAGTTCCAGAGACCAGTGGCACTAGCATTGCTTTTATTACGTGTACCATAGCTGCCATGGGCAGTGGGTGTGGAAATTTGGTATTTTTGTTTTGAATCTCCCCAGGGGAAAAATGCAAAGATGTCTTCCTTCCACCTGCTTCCCTGGGAAGACTCTCTAGTGTTCTGCTCCCAAGGGTCTGCCCCGGTGGAGCTCACACGCTGCCTGTCCTGGTGGGGAGCTCCCAGCAGTGGTGGCCCAGCTGTCCCAGCAGCCTGTGCCAGTGCTCAGTTAGCACCCCTGTCTGCCTCTGCGGGAGCTGGGCTGACACCATGAATGTGGTTGCAAAAGTAGTCTTCTCTGTTTCTCCTACTGAGAATCCTTGAAGACTTCCCTGCTGGAAAACTCTACAGCCCTTTTTTTTTTTTCCTGGAATGTTTTCCTGTTGCAGACCGTGCCTGTATCAGTCACCCTTTGGCAGCAAACGGCAACCTGTGTTTTTCACAATTTGAAGACTTGGCTGTTTTGGCCACTGTTTTGCCCTCACCTCGCATTCAGCTTGTCTGTTTTAGAGATGAAACCCAAGATTCGTGCCTATTGCTGAGATGAGTAGAGCTGTTGTCAGTAATGTGCCATCTGACACCGTCAGATGCAAAGAAGGATCCAAACAGAGATGAACAGGGGACGGTCTTGTAAGTCATGTCCCCGAGTGATAAATAGATTGAGGGTGGATAGAGATGCTGGAGATACAATGTGTTATTTTGTTCTCTGTCTTACTGAGCAATGTGGGCTGTTTGCTTTCCTCTGAGTCAGAGCCGAGGAGCTTTGTTCCTATGCTATTACTAAGGCTGACCTGTGCTGCTGGAGCTTGGACACCGGTCCTGGACCAGCCGTTCCCTAGGGGCTGAAACTGCTGGGATAGGCAGGAGTCAGCTGAAATGGGGGCTTGTTGCCAGGCAATGCCACAGGAGCACTTGGGACCTCAGCAACCTCCTTTTCCTCACAGCTTTTTTTTCTGGATGTTGTACTTCTGCTAGGGGGAAACAATAAATTTTTATAGCACTTTGCTTCTTCAAGTTCCTGCAGTCAGCTTATTCTCACAGCCTCCAGCACCCTCATTAGAAGGTGAGGCACTTGGCAGAGCAAAGGCCTTTGAGGTGCTGGTGAGCAATTCTCTTCCTGCTGGAAGCCCAGAACATGGTCACTGCCTTTCCTTTTGGGCATGTCACAGGTGCTGCAACAGCACTGACCTCTCTGAGTTGCTGCATGCAGGCAGCTGCCCCCATATAAAAGAAGACCACTGGTGCTACTGTTGTAACAGGTGATACTGAAAAAACCAAACAAGACACCAGAATGAAACACTGGATTGTCTGTATGCAGCCATCCTTTAATAGCTCATCGCTGCCCTTAACCGATGAACAGCCAGGGTCTGACAACAAATTTATTTCATTATTTCCAGAATGTATTTGGGGAGCCTCAGATATTTCTATTTCCCTTGCGAAGTCCAGTAAAACAATTGCAGCCACCTCTGGTTCCTGATTCTTTGGGCCATGTCAGGAATTCTGCTGGGTTATTTTAGCCCAGGTTTTGAGACCTGATCACCGAAGTCATGGATTCCAGCCATTCCACTGCTGCTGCAGGGCAGCACTGAGGGACAGACTGCAGGTCCCTGTCCCACACTGAGTGCAGGACTTGTGCTCTTGAATCTGGGGTTTGAGCATGTGTCAGAAACGGCCATCACTGGGCTTGCTGGAGTGCACTTTGAAAACGTACATGGATCTGATTTCAAGTCTGTTTAAATAAATCTAAATTTGTATGATGGATGAAAATTCATTCTCCTTCTTGAGTTTAAAAGACCTTCCTCTGGGGCTGTCCTAACAAATGGGCAGGACAGGGAGAAGTAGGAGGTTGTTTCCTTCTGTTATTTGAGGACAGGACTGTGGTGGGGCTGTTCACTTAAAGAGACCATTAGTAGGGAAAGAGGGAAAAGAGAAGGAAATTGCCAAGAACGTGTTGCGATGTCTGTACTTGCAGTACATCTTTCTTTCACAAGAGGTCTGTCTGTTGTCTTCCAAAGCTCAGGAGAGATGAATTTGCTAATAAAAAGTTCAGCTATAAGGGAGCCCCTCTGCAGATTATTATTATTTATAAAAAATGTTTTGGATACATAAAATGGTGCCAGACTGGGACAGGGAAAATGTGTTTTGTACACTACTCTGATCTTTCTTCTTTTCAAAGGCTATCCCTTTTAGCAACATATACCATTAGAATTGTTGGATTTCAAAATCAAATGGAATTGAAGTGATCATGCTTTGTAAGGAAATACATTATGGAATCTACTAGACCCTCTCCTTCTCACGGTAGATCAAGACTTTCCAGTTCTTGAGGTTAAGTGTACTGCTCAGTTGCAACAACAACAGAAAAATTAAACATTTGTCTTATTCCCAGAAACTTGAACTACCAAAATGACAGTGTTGCTGGCTATGCAGCAGCTGAAACTCATTTGGGTTGTAAACAGCTCCAAATACACTGCTTGGTTTCTCTCTGCCTTGTGCTTTGCTGCTAGTTGTAGCATGTGCCCAAAAGCAGAACCCAAGACCCTAAACCATCAGCATTTCTGGTGGAAACCCTGCACCAGAAGGGGTCTGATGTAGGATAGAAGAAGTCAGAGGCAGGGATTTGTGACCTGAGGCGAACCGTGAGCTGTAAGGCTCCTTATGGGCAGTTCTTTTTCTTGTGAACATGCTTGTCTCAAAAATAAAGGGTAAGCAAGGGGAGACAAAGTTCTATGAAGGCACCAAGTAAAATGGAAATTAATTTTCTTTATGTTTTCTCTTCTCACCTGTAGGTGGAAGTTGGAACTCTTGCTGTGCTGGCAGTGCCTGAAGGACAGAGTCCTGTGGGCGCTGTCTGACACTGGGAAGTGCTCATGCCCCAGACCCTGGGGGTGACCTGCTTCCCTTGCCAGAGGCAGTCACTGAGCTGGCAAGGAGGTTTGCTCTGGGCTAGCATTGATTTCTCTTCCCTGGTGTGAGTTCTACTGCATTTGCTCTGTTTCCTTGGCACTGCTGGCTGTTTCTTAGTAAAAAGCACAAGATCTTGGGATTTCTAAACAGGGTGTTGTCTGAGAAGTCCTGTGGTGGGCATTAATAGCTGCCTCTGGATGTGGGAGACTGTGTGTGCATAGGCAAGGGATTACACCAGTGGAGTAGTGGCATAAGAAAAAGGACACTTGGGTACTGAAAAGGATCATAATTTGTCTAATTTGGTGTCCTGGACACTAAATGGGCTGACTTGAATTGTTGGTAAATAGTTTACTTTCAAATAGATTTCCTGTCTAAAACAAACTTTTAACAAGAAATTATGCTCTGAAGATGCTCTTGAAAGAGTTGCAGAAGCTGTTCACATGCATAGCTTGAAGGAAAAAAGCTACACACGAAATGTAATATGCTTTGCACATCTCGAGGAAAAGAAATGGCCAGAACTCAATGAAACCATGAAGAAAATGTGTTTGTGCTATAAGTGGTGGCTGCCCGCTCTGAGTGTTCAGAACAAGAGAATAAGGGTGAATTTTCTAGATCAGCTGTGCAGATTTTATTCAAAAAGAGGTCATTGCAGCCCCATAAAGTTTGTTAATAGCTGATGGTTGTCAGGCATGACCCTGTATCTGTAGTGGGCTTGGCAATTTGTTGAGCATTTGTGTACATACATGATCTGTGAGCAAGTAGGGGATCTGTTCCTTTCGTTCACCACTGAAAGGCGGGTTTGATATCCAGCCTTATAGACCATGCAGAGCATTCAGCTGTGTACAAGGAACACATTTTGGAGGGAAGCCCTTTGGAAAGACACTTAAAAAAATTTTTTTTTAATGGAAGTACATCCAGGACTGTAGAGTTTTAGGCCTTAGCTTAATAAAGAATTGTGAGAATAAGCAAATTTTGTTGCAGTCCATTACCTGGGGCCTGGTTACATCCTTGAAGAACACAGAGAAGCTTCAGAAGACAAACCAGAGACTTCTGTGCTTTCTCAATGTTTATCCCCACTCCTGTGTTGCAGACATTGCTTTGAGCCAGGTTTCTCCTGCAGTTTGTTTCCTACATAGAAAAACCTGCAGATATTATTGATTCCCATCACATTTCAAATCTGGATACTCAGGGGATACACTGCCTTATGTGTACAAATTTCTCTCTTCCTTCTTTTTTTTTAATGTTAGTTTTATAAATCCCATGGAAAAAACCAAACCAAACCAAACCAGACCAAACCAAACCAAACCAAACCAAACCAAACCAAACCACCCTTACAAAAACAAAAAACTCCAAAATACTGAGAGTAAGAAACTAACTGAAGGAAAAAATAATCTCAACGCATAGTTATGAGGCTTGAGATCAGCCATGCTCACAAATTCACCAGACTAAAACTTCGGGATTGGGTCATTTATGTGTGCTAAAAAAGGCTGCCAAGTAGCTTCTGTTGAAGAAACAGCTGATTGATTGCATAAGTTCAGAAAATGTCTGAATGAGAGCAGTCTGTATTATCCAGGCATATTTGGGTTTGGGACTGCATCTGTCTTGCCATGAATGGAGCATAAACGGCAATATGGTTCTGCTTGAAGCTTCAGAAACCCCTAAGGTTTATGTAGGTTTTAAAATTTGAGCTCTGAATTTATCTGCTCCCATTTGAAAAGACACCTGAATTCTGATTATCTAATCTGACTTCTTTCAGCTCTTAAAAAAGAATACCAAACCTAGGGTTGAAAGGGAATCAAATATAACATTTTAAAAAAAAATCTTCTGGGTTGTTTCTGATTTTGCTCTGTCCTATTTGCTAGATAAGCACTTAAATTCTGATGGAGTTGACCCGTAAGATAAAGTTGTAATATGTTATCCTGTATATCACTCTGATTATCCTTTATGAGATGGAATGTCACACCTGCCAAAGTGTTACACATAAAATATTTTTATATGGCATCTTTTATCTCAAAGCACTCCATGAAGCACTGAAATGGTGCTCTAAACTTCCAGATGATGGGGACAATTACTGCTGAGTGAGTCATGTTTTCAGAGATGATTAAGGATTTGGGATTTGGACCCAAAGCCTGTTCCTCCTCTTATGTTGTCCCCAGTAGTCAGGAAAATTTCTGGTGTGTTGTAGGGAACAACTGCTTGGCTCACATGGTTTAAATCAAATCAGGATCAAAGCACTTATGGTTATCTAGTAAACCAGCAATTGGTGAACATCAGTATTAGCAGCACAACAGGTAAACCATGGGACTAGATACTTTCAAGATGCTAATTAGAGTCTATAAATGCCTAAACTTCCTCTTATAACTAACCCTCCTAACCTTCTGGCAATGCTGAACTGAGGTTTACCTGCTGCTGATACCACTTCTCTCCCCAGTCCTGTAAATTTTCATGCATCTTTCACATTTGATCCCAAGCTCATGCCTTTCCTCAAGTCTCTACAGAATTCCCCATCCATTTCTGTTTGATCCATCTGATCGTTGTCATAGGCAAATTCTGTTAACTCTTGTTAATTTTCTCCTAGCAATGTGAATTTTGAAGCAGGCACTTTCTCAGCACAAGATTCTCAGGACTTTATTTGCAAGGACTGTTGACTCCTGCATCCCTTTCACATCATCCCTTGTTATCCAGGTGCAGGTACTCCCAAGCTGCTGTAATTTCTGCTTCTTCCTAGAACTGGAAGTAAAAAAAGATCTCTTGGTGGAGAATTTTAAAGCACCTAAGTGGCCTCGACACACCAAATCATCACTTTGTAAAACTGAGACTCAGGATCCCGAGATGCTATTGAGAAAGCTGCTCACTGTTATTTTTTCTAAGGACTCTTTCAGCAAAGAGCACCTTGAGTGAAAAATGCTGAGAGCTGTTCGGCATACATGTAGAATTTGAAGTTTCAGGTCTTGTAATCTCATCTGGAGGCCCATCTGCCCATCACACATGTTGGATCCTAGAGCATCTTACAAAGGAATGTAAAGAGGTTGCCCTCAGAAGACAAACAGCTCAGTGTGGCCAGAGCTGTGCATTGACCTGTGGCTGGAGCTGGGAAGGAGCTACCTCACTGCAAACAATGATTCATGGAAACCACTAATGATTCATGGAAACCACTAATAACTCATGGAAACCACTGTTTCAGGTGGCAGAATGACTACTCGCGCACACAGGGAGCCTTGGCCCCGATTCCAGCAGGGATAAATTCCTCATGCTGGTGCCCATATAGCGAGTTAAGTGTCCTTGCATCTTCCTCAGTGCAGCAAGGAACTGTGAGTGAGACGGCTTCCTTACAAAACCAGTCAGGCTCAGGCACAGAGTGTTACTGAAGCCTGAGGAACAATCATGTCCCCAGGCAGCAACACTGTTCTTACAATTGCTGTCTCCTGCTGTATTTTTGAGGGAGAAGTTAGTGTTTGCAGATTGTCTGTGCAGGTGTGCTTGTCTGCATTTTCCTTTTTAGACAGAATGAAGGACACTCTCCCTGCTCTGGGCTGAGGATGCCCTGCCAGAAAAAGCACTGAGCTTTGCAACTTCTTGGGAATATGGAAACAAACAAAACGAGGAGCATAAAAAATTAATTTCCTTTGAAATTCAAATGTCAGGGAAATAAGCACATCTGATATGTGTCAACTTGCCATGCAGAATTGTTTTCTGACAGGATCCATGGGTCCTTGCCTGCAAATTTAATCATAAAAGATATCCATTAAATACAGCCAGTATTGATAAAGCTATTTAGACACTAGTTCAATAAATATTAGGCCGCTCTTTTGGGAGTGTATGTTCCATTAATAAATATGCCTTGAACTCTTTAATTCTTGTGGTGCAGGTCAGACCTTCTAAGTTATCTATTCTCCTTGAAGCTACTTAGAATTTTGTTTGTGCTTGAGTGAATCTTTCATTGAATTCAATGCCTGAGATGATGAAAAGAGTTCTTAATACCTTTACAAAGAAACTATATTTAAAACCATCCAGTTATTGTGGTTCAGAGAGCCAAGGTTATATTTATCCTGCAATAAACTACTCAGGGGTTAGGTAGCTGTGATAAGGCCCTTCCTTGATGGATTTTCTTAATGTCTGTTCTGAGCTTGAAGGGAAGCTGCTGGGGATGAGACACCTCCCTGATGTAATCATTTCACCATCCTGCCTTGGACATGTGGCCTCTCCCATGGTGGGAGCTACTCGCATGTTGACTTCCACTAATTTTTCTAATTGCACAGGGAAATTCACAGCTTTGCTTCTTTCTTGGAAAAAATGAAGTTGAGATCCCAGAGAATGGCAAAGGGGCTGTTTTCCTCCAGACTTAGCACCACAGCTGTGCAAAGTCCTCCATGTCCATCTCTTTCCTCCATGTCCTGCTCTTCTTCTGCTGTGGGATTCGTGGCATATGACCTGCTCGTGCAGCCTTGTGGGGTGCACTTTAATCACAGTGCTGCAGGCAAGGGTGTCACAGACTGTTAACGCTGCTTCTTGGGAAATACAAACAACTCACTGGCTAACTCTCTTGTGTAGCAAAACCCCAGGAAAACTGTACATGGATGTGGAGAAGGAATATCGATTTGTGAGATACAGAATAAAGCCAGAAAGCAGACAATCTGTCTTCTCTAGATTAAGTAGGTGAGAACCTGTATGTCTGCCCCAAACTTGAACTGACATGAAATGACAGAGCAGTTCCAGTATTTGCCAGCCTTTTTGTTGCTAAGCTGCTTTGCTAAGTTGCTCTGCAATCCCCAGACAAAGTTAATAATAATTAAGGGCCTAATCTAGAAGCTGATGGAAATCAATGAACACTTTCTCTGACTAACAGAGAGGCCCTCTCAGAAGACTGTATCTACTTTTTCACTCACCAGTAGCCCTGCAGAAGTAGGGTGTGTGTTTGCACTGGATGCTGCAGGAAGGAGACATTACCTCTGGGATCCCTGGTATCATCCTGAGCCAAGAAAAAGCCATCTCTACCCATCTTTCTGCTTTCAGGACCTAAACAAACTGGCCTTGTGACTTTTTCCCTTTAATACAGGCTGAGGCATTTTGCAGAGCAGTGGCAATGTACTTTCCCTGAGGCTGAAGTCAGGATGTGCTGTCAGCCCAGACTTTCTGTATCCTTCTGGGGCTGCTGAAAGATTTTAAGCTGATCTGCCTCAAAAAAAACCCAAAACCAAACGCTCTCATTATATCTGTGCTATAAGGTGAAAATTGGGTCTGAGGACTGGTTGGAGTAGATTATTTGCTGGCTATATCTCCAGCTCAAAGCATGCACTCTGTAAGGAGGAAGAGCCAGACCTGGGGTTAGGCCACTCCTGTACCTGGTAAGGTTTAGTCACTTTGAACAATTTTTCCACTCACTGAGGCTGTTTCACAGATTGGTGAAAGCAGTACAATCTACAATCCCCTTTCCTCACCGGGACAGAGGTGAGCAGAGCCAAAAATCCTCAGTGAAGGGAGTGGCAGAGCTGGAGGTAAAACCCAGAAGTCAGACCTGCAGGACCAGAGAAGCACCCCTGCAGAGGAAGGCTACTGTAAATCTACCATATCTCTGTCTCTTAGGATGTTCAGCCATTACTAACACATTATGAAGGCTTCTGTCTGCAGAGAGGCCAGTGTCCTGTCCATTGACAGAGCAATTTAACTATTAGGGAAATCCGTATTTGATGGGTAGCTTACTTGATCTGTTAAAATGAATACTTGCAGTACATACCATGACTTGAATTTTGACCTTGATATAAATGACAATTTATTACAATGTGTGTCATGCTGGAGAGTATATCTGAGCTGGGAATGCTCCTTCACGGTCACTTGTCCTGGGATATAAGGATTTGCAACATATTCTTTTCATGGCAGTCGATACCCTATTAAGATGATGGCAAACCTTAGTGACTCTAATTTAGCATCAAGTCTGAAGTGAGGTAACCAGTTTGCTTACCTAATGATATAATCAATAGGCACAGAAATGGTGCAAGGGCAAGTCTGTGTTTTTCTGCTTGCTGCTGGCAAGACAAGCAGCAATGTAACTTAATGAATTACATGAACTGCCTGTTGTGTGACTTGAGAGTCATTAAAGATTTTTTAAAAAAAATCACACCTCTCTTGGGAAAGCCGCCAAAGTGTTTTGGAGGACAGAGTAATGTCTCCAATCAATTACCATTGGCAAACCACTATGTTGGATTTCTTATGATATTTTTGTAAGACAGATACATATATGTGTGTATATATATACACACACATTTTTTTTTCTACCTGCCAGTTTTGTTGTCAGTGAGAAACCTGCAGGAAGCTCTCATCTGGCTTTCTAAATGTTGAGAATCTTCCCTGTAGTAGCTAAGCTAGGAGTCAGGGCTTTTACTTTACTTTCATCATTTTATCACCCATTTTATCAATTATATTCACCAGTCTTGACAATTGATTAGTGCCTCCACTTTCCATTGGTGCCACTTCTATGCCCAGGAAAGTGGATGAGCTCACAATCCCCACAATATCACATCACAATAGCTGCAGTGCCTCTAACCCACGCAGAGTAAAATCCGGTCTGCTGCATTTGTCCTTGTCCAAATTAAATCAGTGGAGAGGCAGATGAGATTTTGAGGATGCCAGGAAAAGCCCAGACCTTTGACACTGAGTTCCCCTGTCCTCCCACAAATGACTCTCTCGGTGAGAACGGTTCTGATGTGTTTGTGCAAAGCCAGGCTGAGTGGACTATACTGAGTGCTTGCACTGTTGTGAAACATCTGCTGAGCAAACTTAAATTAAAGCAGCTTAAGCAGGTGCAGCTGTTTATCCTGGGAGTTACAATATTGCAATTAACCTGATCTGAGCTGGATTTGGGCACATTGATGCAAACTCTGTGGTAGGTCATGCCTGAGTTTCTCTCTCTTTTGTCTCAGTTCAAAGCAGAAATATGCTGGTGAAATATTGCCATCATCTATCTTCTCCAGGGGCATCATAGGACTTCAATTATCTTTTTGGAGGCATTGGTTACAAAAAAAAAAATCACACCTTTATCCTACTAGAGTGGAAGGTTAGCTGTAGCATCAATTGTGCTGGTGCTCCTGTCTTCCTAAAGCCAACAGGCATCTGACCAGCTGATCCTCCTGAGATACTGACTACTGAATTGGACTCTGACTGTCTGAAAACCAGCAGCAGGGAAGGAATAATGTCAAAAACATGTGAGTATTAGCAAGATGTAATATTGCTTTAGTATTAGATCTTCACAAAAGAGGTGGAGAAAATAGTTGGAAGATTCCATATTTTGTTCCCTCCAGACTAAGTCAGGGGACTTAGCAATGAATGGGGGGACTTAACAATGAATGGAGCAAAATATATGTCTGGAGTGCAGGCAATCACCTGCAGTCTGCTTTGTGCATCTTCCTAATCTCCTTTGTGGTTCCCTGTTAGCTATTGTGTTAGCCTTCACTCCTGTCTGGATAAACTTGATTGAGCCTGCAGCTATTTTTATAATACTCCCTCGAGGTATGCAGTCGGAAGCTGCTTGTTTGCCTCGTGTTAATGGAAGTCAGGCCCAATTATATGCATGTGGGGGATAAGTTGTTTCCTCTTACTCATAATGAATTCTGACCTTTCCCAGGATCTGTCTTGTCTGTTTATTCAATAACACACTACCCATCACACTAAGGAGAGAAATGGAAAAATCCCCAGCCCAGCACAATGGCAGCCATCTGCCTTCTGTTTAAGCAGCTAATGATGATAAAGCACAGGTATGAAGCAAGTAAATGTGACTGTATAAGTGGGCAGCTTTGACTCTTTGGCAGAAGGAGCATTTCAGCTGCATTATTGGGTTGAAATTCTCTCACATTCAGCCTGGAGAAGCAGCTGCGGGCATGGGGTGCTTTTGTGCTGGTCACAGTGGTCTTTCTCTGTAGAGACCAGACTCCGAGAAGAGCCCATACTCCTGGGCCAGTGTAGTATGGTTGTGGGTGGAGATGTCCCTGTGTCCTTTGTGCCTTGGGGCTGCAGTGCCGACAGGGAAACGATTTCTGCATAATAATTTTGCAAGAAAAGTGTCATGGAAATTCAAAAGTTGTGCTCTTGGGTAGGATGTGAGTGTGTAAACCATACAGAGCCTTTTGAAAATTTTACCCCCCAGCCTTTGTCCATGGCAGCTCTAAGGCCAATTTTTCTCTTGTTGTTTTACTCTGTGTGTGTGTGTGTGTGCATGAAGATGAGGCAGCTGCCAGCTGCTAAATTACTGGAACAAAGGCAAGTTTTCTAAAGCATTTTATATAACACTTGTTTTGTTCCTTTTGATGAATGATTAATTAATGTGTCTGTTTGAGATAATCATTACAAAGGCTATAACCTTTTAAATTATTTGAATGAACACAAAACATTTAAAAGAAAAATTTTGGAAGGATCATCATGAGAGGTGTGGTTCTCAGCAATCTGTCTATGTGTGCATTAAACAGCAAAATCATATTCACCACAAGGGCTGCAGAGCAACAAAATCTCCCTAAATGTTTGTTTAAGAAGCTGAAGCACCTTTATTGATGTTTAGGAAAAACCTCCATTGTTTTCCCTGGCTCCTGGATCTGCCAGGCACAACTCTGAACAAACCAACGCCGTTAAACCACCAGAGAATGTCTGAGGCCTGTTCCAGTGCGTGACCATCAGAGGCTGTGTTTAGTTTCTGTAGTTTCCTCCTTCTTTGCTCTTCAAACCCAGGAGTAAAAGTTTGGCCTGTGGAAGGCAGTGATGACATGTTATCCCCAAAAATACTGTGAATGGGAAGGGACTGGCACAGCCCTGCAGTCTGTAGCAGATAGTGAAAAGGGACTGACAGGACACAAAAGAGGAGACAGGGGACAAAAAATGGGTCAAGAAAGAAGAGTAAAGTAGCTTTGGTCATCGAGAGGGTTGTTGCAGCCTTCTTCCACTGCCCTGGATGAAGCATGGTGCATGCAAAGTTCTTGAGGTACGAGATTGGTCCAGTGATGCCACCCATGACCAAAAAGCCATGCCCCTCTAAAGGAGGATGATTTGCTGTACTTGTAATATCTGCAGTGAGCAAGAATATAATCTCTGCTCTGTTAAATCTGGGCCACTTAATTCTTTCTCTTTGTTTTGTGTAATAGCTTCTCTGTCCTCATAAGAATCTCAGGGAGAGCACAGCAACTTGCTTTAAACAGTTTTCCCTACAGTGTCCTAGATATTTCCTGACAGTTCCGTTTTAATTTTGCTGTAGTTCTTAATGGTTAGAAATGTTTTGAAACATTCATGCCCTAGCCAGTTGGAAAAATGTGAGATGGTGGCATCACTTTTCAAAACCTTATTTAAGGATAGTGCTTTCTAAACTGCTGCACAATTTTGCTCATTTGAAGTATTTCCTCTTCCTTTCCAATAAGTTTCTCAGTTAGCATCAGCTCTGATTAACAGATTGGAAGGACAGAAGGGCCATTGAATTGCTTAAAATAAGCCCAATTGCAACTTAATATTCCTTGAATTCATTATTTTTAAGTACTGGAGCCTGAGGGTGACAACACCATTTTTCCAAAACCGGAATTTCAAGAATTCTCACAGATAAACCTTGTGTCCATCAGATTGTTTTTATCACTTCATAGAAAAGGCTATTACTAAAGTGTCAGTAACTAATAGTTTAATAAGGGTTTGGTATGAAAGCTAGTAATTTGATGGACCGCCTGTAAACTTGCCTCATAACTGTGCAGTAATAAGAGATAGGTATGTCACTGGTACAACATCCCTCTGGAAGATCAGTAGGTGAGTTCAGCAATGTGTGGAGGGCAGAGTGATGGCACTGCCCATCCAGCTGCAATGAAAGGGCACCGTCACCCATCAGCAAACTCCCCGGGCAAAACTTCACGGGCAGGATTAGTGTTCCCAGGGATCAGCCGTGGGAGCACTGGGTGTTTGTTCAGGCAGTAGCTCTGAAGGGATCAGGTTCAGGAAAATACATTCCTCTTTTGCCTTCTTAGCCATGATAGTTGTGTCACTCTAGCTGACAGCAATTGAAGTCTCCTGATGCAACAGGAAGCAGTGGAGATGAGGAAGGGCACAACCCACTTTGTGAAAGGGTTCTGTAAAGAAGTCCCAGCCTGCCATCCCCTTTTTATATTTTTTTTTTCCTTGCAGAGCAGTTATTGAAAGTACATTATTAAAAATTAGTGATTTGTTGCACATTTTCCTCCCTGCTGTATTGAAACCTTCCATGTATATCTTTCAGTACCTTTTATTTACACAAAAAATGGAAACAACTGAAAGTTAAAATCAAGCACATGCACTTCTTGTTTCCAAACTGAAATGTTTCAGCCTGAACTCAAATCCTTTCTGGAATGCCACTCTTGGCTACACTACAGCCATCATAGCTCCAAACCCCTCTCAGTACTATAAATTCACCCCAAGACACAGTGCCACAGCTATTCTCTGGCTCCCAAAGCTGCTGTGTAATTACTATCATCTCAAGTCCCTTTAGACCAGCAAGAGATACTGTAGGGAACCTTGAGAGCTGTAGCTTGATCCAGCCAGCATAGGCTCTGGGAGAAAATAAGGGTGTGAAGCATCCAAAACACAGTTTCTCCTAGGCATCATGTGGTATTTCAGTTGGTAGTTTAAAAAGGTAAAAAAACCCTTTTTTTTAATTGTTCTTTTTTTGGTTTTTGTCTGTTTGTTTGTTTGAGGTTTGATTTTATTTTTTTAGCTAGTGGGTTTGTTAATTTATCTCATCTCTATGAGTGTGCTTTTATATGGAGGTACTTGTGGAGAACTACGTTAATTAAGATATAAAAATATACATGTAGAACTTTGCATTTGCCAAAGGATGACAAAGATACTGGGGAAAAATGGAAAATTATTATCTTTCACCTTGATTCAATATAACTTTCCTGGTATGAAGGCTTCAGAAACCTCTACAGAAGGAAGAAGATCTCCATACCCCTGTCAAAGGGGAAGGTTTAGAGACATCTTAGTATTTTTGCAGTCTGTGCTTCTTTGTATTTTTCAGAACTGGAGTTTTAATTGAAAAATTAATTATTAAAATAGTTTGGGAGCAAGAAAAAAAGAAATTGATTGTTTCTTAATGAGGAACTATGTATTAAAATTATATTTTTACCATTGTTCAAGCGTGAAATGGAAGGAGAGCACATAAGATGCAATCTGCCAGCTGATATTTTGATTCCTCCTTTGCACTGATTGGAAGTTAGCAAGTTCTGCCACTGCTAGTCCATAAGACAGGATTAGAAATGAATGAACCACCATGCCTACACTGAGAACCAGTGTAGGCTGAGAATGATGAACTGAATTCCAAAATTTTCAAGTCATAGCAAAAAGAGGTTTGGAGTTTTTTTTTCATTTTAACAGGTTTTTTTCACTTTCCCCCCCTTTCTGCTTCTGTATGTAACATGTGAATGGATAGGAGCAAAACTGGGGAAATATAACAAATATCTTGGATGTAGATAGTTTCTTGGTTCCCCTTTTGTCCGAGCATGATTAAGCCTGAGGAACTGCAACTATTTCCTAGAGGTTAGACAAAGCAATTTCTATCCTTCCTTCATCTCTTCATGTGAGATAGATCAGAAGGAACAAAGGAATCTTCCAGCCTGCTCCTCACATGCAGGGAAGGATTCATTTTGATCTTGTGTAACATAGAGGGGTTGACCCTTTATCGTACTCTGGTTCAAAAATATTTCCACGTGGCCCAAGGATGGGATTGAGAACTGGGATAGTTCCCAGTTTGTCCCTAGCTCTTTCAGAAGGTGAAATCAGGCAAACTCATTTGATGCTTTCATGCCTCTGCAGAATGGGGAAAGATACATTATTTAGGATGAATAAAGATAATTTGTTAATATCTGACAGCAGTTTAAGTTCTCTAGGTGCAAAGTGTTGTAGGAAATGTAAGAAAACTAGAAAAGAAACACTATTGTGCTTCAGTCAAATCTTTCTTTCACCCCATCAATCAGCTTACTTTGCTCTAAAATGCCAGAGAAATGTATAGTACTCTTACAACTTTAAGCCTGAGTGAAATTTTTAACTGGGCTAAGTCACCCGTGCAAATTGACCTGTGTTCTTTGGAACAGAGTGGCCAGTGAGGGACAGTGATGCATGGTGTGGAGTAATGTGTGGTTGGTGCCCCTGGGGAAAGGAAAGTTTCTTAGAATAGTCGAAAAGTTTTCTGGCTCGTTATTTCTCAGCTGGAAAGAATGGAAGTGAAACATTAGTGACAGGACTAACACAGAACATCCCTGCACACATTTCTGCTTCCTAGCATTATTCCCGGTCAGTTTTCACAGGTTTGGCTAAATACTGAAAGGTCCTGAGGAAGAAAGGGAAATGAATAAAAGCCTCACTTCCCCTCACATGCTCACTGCAAATGCTGAGTGTGTCTCTGTGCCTTGCAGAAGGGTGACAGATACAGCTCCCCATAACAGCTCTGCACGGACAAGCGCATGGTGTGTGCTTGGATACCCCCTGTCTACAGCTCTGTGAATCATCCATAGGAGCATCACAGGAGGCTATGAACTGGCTTGCTGCTACTGGAGGAAACGAGCTGAAACAGCATGCAGACAGTGCCCTGATTTACAAACATTTCCTGTCTAGGCCAAGGACACCTCCACCTCTACTCTACCTCTACCTCCATCTCTACATCTACAGTTACCTCTACCTCTACAAGGAGCTGATTTCTCTTCTGTCTACTCTCTCTTGCCTGTAAAAGTGCCAGTCATTAGTAGCTCTCATTGTTCAGCTCCTGAAATTTGTTGCCCTCCCTGTGGTGCAGCAAACCCTGTGGCCTTTTTCTACATATTCACGTCCTGAGCAAAGACACAATGCACTGACACTTCCAGCTCAAGCTGTGTCTGCATCTGGACGTGCTCACAGTGCTTTCTGTGACTCCTCACTCACACCTGTTCCAAAGCTAACAGGAGTCACTGTGAAGTTTTTCTTCAGTGAAGGGAAACATTGACTCAGTTTTCCCTATCTTGTCTTACACAGCAGTGCATGGAGTAGAGCCCCAAATCTGCAAAATCATGGTTTTCAAGGCACACCACTTCTAGGAGTGGCAGGTCCAGTGAAAGCAGGAGGTTCAAAACAAAAGATTATTCTTGATAGCACAAACCTTTCTCTCCTCTGTGTCTCATGGCTTACATTTTTTCTTCATACTCTCTAACATGAGCCCATCTGACACAGTGATGCACAGTGAACATCTTCCCTTTTGAGTACATTTTCTCCAAACCAAGGTCCGCTGCAGGATAGTTGCATTTTTGAGTGTTTTCCATCAGGACTGGTTTCCCATTTTCATACTGCTGGTTATGTTGTATGTATGGATGTCATGACACTGCCCTGTAGTCTGGTATACAGGGAGTCTTTTAACCTTTGCTTTGTGTCAGAAATGCAGATGAATGAAGTAATCTTCCATAAAGACTTTTAGAAAAATTAACACACCATTTAAATCTACTTGAATGTGTAAATGTACTGGTGATCTGGTGCACGCTGTATGGACAAGAAATTGTACTATTGATGAATTAGATATACAGAGAATCTGCACATGCTGTGATTAAAGTGTCACTGATTTTAATTCTGGTGAAATAAAGGGTACATAAAGAGGTAAGATTTTGCTGAGGAGAAAATGATGCTAAATAAATCAGCGAAATAGCAAACTATGTGATCCTGTTTTTTTTTTTTTTTTTTAAATGTGTGTCCCTGACTATCTCCTGGGGGAATTGTTAGATTCAGGGTATTGTTTTAGCTAGACTTTTGGTCTGACCCAGTATCTTCGTTCTTCTGTTTTTAATAGCTTCAGCATAGTTGTTTGCACTTCTTGTTTGAAGAAGACTTGCAGAGTGTGAGCAGTCTCAGGCAAATAAAATGTATATGTCGCTCAAGAGCACAGTTGCATTGTTTTTATAAATCATCTCAAACAGGGTGGGTGAATATTTTTTCCTTCTTAAAGGTAAAAGAGAGGCACTTTTGAAGAACACTCTGACAGGAATACATAAAAAGAGTGACATGAATTGCATTATGGAGATGATTCTTTGTCAGCTATGCAGGCCAACCAGACAGCTGCCTTAACATAAAAAAATTATTATATGTCTAAATTTTAAATTACAAAACTTAGGAGAGGTGATTCTCTTTTTTTAGTGATATTTGTCAGCTACTCTCTTTTAATGGCAGGGAAAGATCCAGCACTGGTCCAAGATCTAAGCTGTACCATGTTATAGATGACAAAGTATGCCACTCAAATCAGGGTTATCCTGTGTGTGTCTGGGAAGTATTTCTGGTTAGTGCTTGCATTGTGTCAAGTATTGCTCTTGCCCCAAGGTTGAAATTTGCTGAAATGAAGTAAAGTGTCCTTGGATATAGCTCATCTGTAATGCCATCCAGTGAATGTCAGTGAGAGGCTGATGGTTGTTTATTACCCCCTGGGAAATTGCTCAGGCTAATTTATGTGTGGAGCTTTGCTAGATGGGTAAGAATGCAATCCCATCAGTCTTGGTGTGGAGGAGGAGGATTAAAAGACAGCCTCATCTACCATGACAAAACTTCTCTCTGACATCTGAGCCATTAAAGTAAATGACAGGTTTTACTGCAGTGTCCATCTCTTGGAGGGACATTGACAATTTGCTGCTTAAAACCCAAGTCACAGCAGAGCACTTAGGTGACAACTGAGACCTTGGCATCAACAGCCAATATTGATAATATACAGCACAAACTCAACAGGAAAGGTGGAAAATGGCACAAAGACATGCCTTGTTGGAGTAGACCAACAAATAATGCTTCGTTCTCTGTTGTGCTCCAGGGAGAGAACCTTTTTGCTCAGTATGTGCTAAAGACAAGGAGGTACTTCCTTTGATTCTGTTTTTATTTATTCCTGACAAACATGATTTATGAATTAGAATACTTGCTTTGTTATTGAAAGGATCTATCTGCTCAGTGCCCTGACACAATGATTTCCTTCTAAGATTTTCTGCCCATGCATTTCCTAGCCCCATTTGTACACTGTCTTGTCAGTTCAATAAATCATTACAGATAAGTAAATCCTTCTCTTAACCTTCTGAGTTGATAGCATTGCTAACGTTTTCTGAACATATTAGTCCCAGCCTTTTCCAGAAGTAAAGACATGTTGCTTTGTTGTGAAGCACAATAAATACAAAAGCACACTTGTTCCCCTTTTGGGTCAAATTGGCAGTTTTTAACCCTTTTGCACTGCTTGCACACAAAGTATTTCAAGTGTTCCATCAAAACTTTGAAACTACTTTTGAAGTGCATGTGTGCATCATCATATTTGAGTATTTTATCAGTGAATACAGATATTAAACAGGGCATTAAGCTTCTTATCAATTTCACAAACTGTAAAAAGAAAAAGAAAAAGGAGTCTGTGCTTTTAAAGCCTTTGAACTCCTCTCTCTGCTAGCACAGTAATTTGGTGTACAGTAATATGACATTCAAATTGCTTTAGTTTTACCATAGTTCTTTTGCCAAAAAGCTACAGGTCTGCAACATGATTCAATTAATTTGACTTAGAATAAGAAAATAAAGCCTGGAGGTTAATAGAGACTCATATGAAATGAAAATGGAAGTCAAACTGGATGGCAGAAAAACTGCAGCAGAGATGAAAACATTCTGTTTGGGAAAAAATCCCCAAGAAACATCACATTGTCTAAATAACCTTTTCAATATTTCTCAAAGAAAAATTATATTTTGGGGTTTAAAAGGATTTTTTTTCTTCCAAAATACTTGAGTGCTCAAACAGTGTTGTGATAGAAGGATTCTATTTTCCTAGGTCACTGAAAGGTAGGCACAACTTTCCTCCTCTGTCCAGAGAAAAGATAACTTGTTTTAATTTCTTTCCTATGATCATTTAGCAAGTATGCAAGACAGATCTCTCTTGCCCACCTTTCACAGTGATGTCTCTGCCCCTCCTTGCAAAGTTTCATGTCTCCTTTGATGTCTGTGAGTAGCCAGCTAACCAAGCTGTGACATGAGTCTGTGACATGAATTTATTCATGGAGACAGAAACAAGTCAGGAATACAGACATTCCCTTAAGCATTAGCGCTTTATCAGAAAGCCAACCATGAGTTTATCCCTGACAGTAAGTTGAAGTAAGTCCTCAGGTATGTTGATTACCTCTTCCTTTTTTTAGGGATTCTTTTGCAGCTTTCTAGGCTCAGATGGCCCACACAGAGATGTACTGCTGCAGCAGTTTTCCTTTACAGCACTAAGTCCTTTCTAGCGGAAATTTGGGTGGACAGGATGGCTGCATAGCTAACCAGGGGCCAGATTCTGCTGTGCTTTGAAGGTGTGAGGACTTAGGCTGAAGTGATTTAATTAATTTCCTTGGCTTGCTCCAGTAACAAGGTACTACACATTGTGAGCACAGGTCACCCATAATGAGAGCACTTGCTATAATTAGCTGTCATCATTCTGAAATACAAGCACTAAAAAAAGCTCTCCAGGAAGGAATATTTTTTTTTTGGTCTTTTCTCCATTTTTTGGCCTCACCCTCTTAGATGAATAGGTCTTCCCTGAAATACATCAAAAGACTGTCAAGCTGTGTTCCACAATGTAATGCAGCAGGTCTCTGATCTTACTGGACTTTCCTAGCAGTGAATCTTTCAACCCAGTGCATTTTTTAAGGCTGTGACACATCACCTTATCTTTTCTCTTTCAAGGTATCCCATCCATATTTAATGTTTACCGGAACTTCATCTCTATCAATTTCCTCCTCATGTCTTGGTCTAAATAGCTGTCATATAAGCTGCCATTCACAGGACTTTTATTCTATTTCCTGGATTTTTCAGTGTTGGGTGTGCCAATGTAACATCTAGGAGCAAAGCTCAGTACAATGATGTCCACAGAGGTTGTGGAAATGATGTTTGGTATACCCCATCTCTATTAATCTAATTGACTAGTGATGAGTGATGAATGTAAAATATGCGATATTCACATCTTAGAGATAATTTGTGATGGAGGATGAATATGCTTCCAAAAAAAGAACCAGGTAGATGTATGATGCCCCACTGCATAGGCATCAGCCTGTTCCAGAGCTTGTTGAACTCTGGGGCAAGGAGACTTAACACGTGAAAGCTGCTCAGACTGTGGTGTTGCTTTTGCCTGTGATCTGTCTACAGGAGGAAATAAGCATTGGCTGTTTGAGGTATGTGAGAAGTGTTGGTCTCCAATGGAATGCTGTGGCTCCTGATTGTCAGACAACTAGCCAGAGCAAAGAAGGTGTTTGACTCTGTGACCTCTAGCTTTGAGCAATAAGCATGCATTTAACTTTCTGATGGCAGAAGAGATGAACCTCTATTGAAAACACAGGTATTTACAAACCTTAATGAAATTGCAGCAGCCAGAAGTCTGAATGTTGAGTAAAAAGTGCTCTTTACAAAGAACAGCAATCCAGTCTACCATTACCCATAGCTAGTTATTGCTTGTATTTTTCCCTTTGAAAAGAAAAGATAAAATGAATGACAACAGCATCTGATTTTATAAGCTCGAATGCATGAATATATCTGCATGAGTCCTGCTGAATTTGACCAGAAAAAACACTTAAGTTATATAAGGCAGAAGTAAATCTGGAGAAGCATTAAATCAATGACATCCAATGAATGTTACTGCATACTAGTTTCATTGCCCAAGGATAAATAGGAAATAGAGATCTGTTCTGAACTATCTGGGAAGGCCAAAGATGCACAAGACAGCAATTGTGCCAGCCACAGTCACTCCTGTTTTTTACCAGTGATGTAAGCAGTGCCTCAGCAGAGGCATCTGGCAGGTGCCAGCAGAGCTACAGAAGGGAATAAAGGTGCTCTGTGGAGGTAGGTACCCAGATGTTAGGCAGTGAGACCTGGGTTCCCCTCCACAGCTGGAAGGAAAGAGGATGAAAGGATGATCTGGCAAAGCAAACTTCCTGGTGTACAATGTGCCCAACACCTGCATGTTTTGGAATGTAGACTATTTAACTGCCTGCTAGACACTGTCCACATCCTTCCTCTGGATAACAAATCAGGTTAAGATCTGGTTTGTACTGTCAAAGACTGGAGTGAGAGAATTTGATATTGGTACCAAGAAAAAGAAGGTTAAAAACAACTACCATTTAAATTACAGTGATGTTTTTAGCTGGTATATTTTTTTGATGGTGGTAACCTAAATGTCTATTAAAAAGTAGAATATAATGCTCTCTAAAAAGACCAAATAGTCAAAACTATCACACTCTCTGAATTACATTACTAGTAGCACTCCACACTAACATTATAATACTTGCCACGAAGCTGATCATACATACACTTTAATAGCTGTTATTGTGTCTGCTACTGCAAGTCTAGGCACACTATGCTTATACTGGAGTTTTTTAATAAGGTTGAAGAATATTTGAGTCATTCAGAGCAGACATTTTGTACTAGCTGAGGAGGAATTTCTAATGAACTGTTTCCTGATGAAACTTGAAGGCTTCTAACAAACAGAAAGTGACATTCACACTCTGACATAATTTTATAACTCCTCCTTCCTTTTCTGTCATCTAGGCAATGGAGAACACTGATCTGGTAGTGTTTATATTCTTTATTCCTCTCCTAAGTGAATCTTCTGGTACTCATTTCATCTTATTCCAACTCTTTACCTTGGTTGTTGCTCTAACAACATCTGAGACTCTCTTTCACCCCTCCAGCCTGACTGTGCGGCCTTACATTTCTGTTTCACTTATTCCTACCAGAGACCTAAAGTCAGATGTATTTCTCTCAAACATGAAGCATTCAAAACCCCCGGGACACCAAATCAGGGATCTAATTTGGACACTGAACAAGGGCCATACAGAGGAAGCATTAAGTAAATGTCTCCACAGCACTCCATGGAACCAAAATCCAGCAAAAATGGTGGAGAAAGAATGTTAAAAAAAAGTCTCCATATTTCCTTTGTATGAGACCTAATTCAATGTCTTTCTACTTTCATTACCAAATTCTAGGTTAATACAGGGGAAGAAACAGTAATGTGCATGTGCAGAAAACTCCAGATTTCCCTCTATTCCAGTGGGTACTCAAGCCTGTTTAAGACAAAGTTGTTTCCAAAAAACACTTATTATATGCCCCATAATGGAGCAAATACAGCTGCATTAGTGTGGTCCTTTGCCTAGGTGAAATAGTTCCATCAAGATTAGCCTGGGATCGTATAATTTCAGTTTTACTGAACCCAGGATGAAGGTAGGAGATTGTCTCCGTGCTGCTTCATTGGACTGTACGGCCTTTGAGTTGTGCTCTGTCTTCAAGCTGTAGCAGCCACAGGCTCTAATTTTCCTCTCTGACCTTGCTTGACTAAAGCTTGGCCCTGATTTGAACAAGGTAAGGTGCTGTCATTAATGCAGCTGCCTACTGATGTTGATGACGTGGGTAGTTTATTCTGCAGATGGTATTCAGAGTGGCATTGACTTTTGGTTTGCTCTCAGCACCCCATCCATCAGCTGAGCACTGCATCAGCAATGCTCTGACACTTACTAACTTTAGAGTTGTTGGGATTTTTTAGACAACTTCATCTGTTTTGGTGGCTTACAGAAAACGTGCTTTTGCCCTACTGACAAAACAACTACCCTGTTTTTGTCTGCTTGGACACCTTTGGGGGAGGAAAGGGCAGGACAGGATTGCATTCTTAGGCAGAAGTACACAGGCTGGGTGAGTGAGACAGAAACCAGATTAGTGGACCCTGTAGATGTTTGTCTGTCCTGAGGCAACAGAGTCGTGGGGTAAAACTTTTAGATGGTCTGGATATATCTCTTGATGACTTGACTTCAAAGTGAAGAGAATTTTCTAAAAACTGAAGAATGGAAATAGTTGGAACCAGGCTGTAGAATTGTAGTTTGGTAAGCAAGGAGAAGGGCAGCAGAACATGAGAGCCTTTCCTGTGATTTGAGAGGGAGCTGAACTGGATCCTCTGTCACAGGATGAAGCCTCCCGAGTTACTCAGTGACAGCTTTGCGCTACAGTTGCTCTTCTTTCCCTGCCTCTTTCTTTCCTCATGTGCTTTCCCTATTTCAGTCAGAAATGACCAGAAGAACAACACGAGGTCCCAGGCAAGTAAACCCTTGCACAAATCTTTGTGCAAGGTGGTACCTGCACCCCAGCCTCCCATGCTGCTCCTGGATCTGCATCCACGCTGCTCCATCTGTTCAGCTGCCCTCTGACAGCCCGTCTCTCTTCTCGTGCTGGTCCTCCCTGCTGTTCAGTGGCCTCACAGCTGTGCTGCGTCCGTCCCGCTCTCACCTCCAGTCCCCCAGCAGATGTTCCTTTTCCAGTTTGTTAGCTGGGGTGGGGAAAGGTCACTGGCACAGCAAAGCAGAGACGGAGACAAGTGATGTCATCTCTGACAGCTGTCCCTGCCCCTCTTCTCTAAGGGGTCTGGCCAGTCAGGACAACAGGGAGAGCCGTGCATCTGGGATCAGGCAGCCAATCCACCTGTCCCTTCCCGTGCCTTGAACATGGGTTAGCTGAGGTCTAGGAGGTAAATATGCTGTTGATGCAGGCACTGGGATTGCTGTGAACAAGGAGGTTTGTGGATTTCCTTGCGTGTGCCAAAGCAAATAACTGAATCGTTGCTCATCGTGATTTCTCAGCTTTTTTCTGCCCTTTTATTCCGTATTTTGTAGGTTTTCCAAGTGGCCAGCCTTCTTCAGGTATATAGGTTGATGGGATGGCCTCACACTCTGGCTGCAAGTGCCTCCTATCACAAGGGTTTACCCTCTTGAATTTAGTCCCTATGGAAATGAGCCTGTATGAGCACATTCTCAGAGGATGTGTCCGCCTACCTAAAAATTCTTTGCCAGCATCAGTCATATCTGACAGAGGTGTATTTGTCTCAAAGATCAAAATATCCTACAAGGCTTATGAAAGTGTCTTGTGGAGGAGAGTGGTGCATTCACAGAGGAGAGGCTTGTCCTACACTAGCATCAGAGAGTCACTAAGGTAAAGAGACACCGGAAACACTATTTGTGGGAATTACTTCTAGAGTGGAATCATTGCCATTTAGGCAAGAGGGGAAATTTCCTAATGACATGCCTACTTTCTCCTGCATTTATTTATAATATTGTTTATAGTAGTTATTTTTGTTTTGGTGTTGCAAAGTGGCAAAGATGAAAGCACATAGTTTCAGTGCTGTTCAAAACAAAACACTAAAAGCAAAGCACTCATGGGCTCAAGTAACACAGGCCTTGCACAGCTCCTTGCAAAGGCGAGTTTGGTTTAATGGTGCATTCAAGCCGTGTTTGGTGTGTTTTATCTAAATACAGGAGCTCTGCAAAGGAGCCCACAGACTAAGGTATGTGTATCACTAGGATCAGCTTGAATTCAGAAGCTTATGGGTAGCACCCTCTTGCATCTGTCACCTGATCGTTCACCAATTTTATTTTTTCTGTAACGTATAAGGTGATCCACTGCATTGTTGGTTAGTATCTCTTCGACCTTTCAGGTCATCAAAGACCTCTACCAGCACCTTTGGATTATAAAGATGAGCCAAGGAGCACATGAGGCTCCTGATGGCTGGTGCTACAGAGCAGTCATGCATTAAGTAGGAGATTAATGGGGTTCCCATAATCTGTACCAACACGCAAGAATGTAAAACTGGCTTTCTCTGAGTACTTTGTGAATTATTATCTGTCATTAATTTTTCCATCTGCCTGAGCTACCCTCATGGGACCTCCAGCTCCCTGGCCCTCCTCCCTCCTGTACTGCTCTCTAGCCAAGCACTGATTGTCAGGCTGTGCCATGTGGGAGCATGTCCACCATGAAATTGCAAGCGTTTGGGCCCAGCACCAGGGTAGGAAGGTGAGGACAGAGGAGAGCAGGACAGAAGGTTGTGTTTCACTCCCGGCACCAGTGCAGATGTGCTGCGCCTCCAATGACACATTTTCTCACTTGCCTTGCTGAGGACACACTCAGCAGTGTCTCTGGGAAGGAAGATGTGGCTCCAGAGATGTCTAATCCAGCTGGGGCCCAGGATCCACGGGGAAAGTGGGAGCAATGGGGAAATGAACTGCAACTCCAGCAGTGCTCAGTAGCAGATCAAAAGCAGCAGATTTTCCTTTTCACATAACTGCAGATGCAATGTGTGCCTTTCCTTTTGCTAACTGTAAAACAAACAGAGAAACAAACAAACATTGGGGATTTTACTGATTCCCAGTTCAACAAATTCCCATTTTCCAGTGGAAGCATATATAATTCCCAGAATTTGTAACCAGCTGTACTGCTGTCTGCTATTTTCAATTTCCTTCCCATGATGTGGAGGTGCACCCTGCAGATGTGCTTTCATCTACTCCTTAAAGTAGGTGAGTATATCTCACTGTAAATTAGCCAGACTTTTTGCAATTTGTCTTTTGGAAATGATCTGTAGTCTTTTTATGTGTGGCCCTTAGCTGCAAAACCCTCTTAAATCTTTGTCAAATAGGTAATCATGAAGAGAATACATTTTTATGCAGCTTGGACCATCTGACTGCAGCACACAGTTATCTCTTACCCTCCAATGTTCCTGCAGTACATTGAGCTGTCAATCATCAAATGACCTGAAGAGAAAAAGGGAGACAAAGACGCTGAGGAAAATTCTGGTACTTGAGTGAAAGTAGCTACATTTAGCCAAGTGAGATCTAATGAAGATTGCTGCAAAATGTGCTTAATGGCAAACTAAATTAGCAGTATATGCTTAATTTGGATTTACTAAAACTGATGTCTTCCAAAGATACAGCCCTGCATTGAAAAATTCACATGCAGCAGAATCTCCCTTTTTTTAGCTGTCTGTACAGGTGTACACCTCCACCCTTATCCATCTCACAGCTTTAATGTCCCCTTGGATATTATGGATGCTGTGGTGCCTGTGGAGAACAGCCAGTGCACGTGTACTGTGCACATCTCCACGAGGTCTGGGCACCTGCATTGCCTTCACCTGAAGATGTTGCAGGTGGGAGAGGCTCCAAAGGGGATATGCAGGAGTCAACAGCAATGAGAGCATCCATTGGTGTTGACTAGCTGGTGGCTGCTGAGGACTGCAGCTGCCAAAGTCAGCTGAGGGCTGAATGTGTGGGTAGGTATTGGGGCTTTGGCAAAAGCATGAGGCAGACAGGTGCTGAGAGAGATGATGAGAGCAAGCATGGATGTGCCTGTTTCTGACAGAACACAGAGTTTTAGCAGTATTGCAACTGGGCTGCATTTCCAAGCACCAGACTCAAGTCTTATCTCCAAGCTGTTCAAGAAGGACTTTTTTCCTTTTGCAGGACTGATTTTGGGCGGTGAGTGAGGCAAGTGAGGGGTGTTGAAACATCCCAGAACAGTTGTTTGTTTTGGCTCAAGTTAAAGTGCCCTACTGTTAGTATGAAGGGTCACCCCACATCTTTCATGTCCTATTGGGAATTTCACTGAAGAAGCTTTGTTTCTGTGAAGATGAGCTGACCACAAAGCACTTCAGATCCTGTCTTGTGATGGATGCTCATTTTCTGAGTGTCCACAGAAGTCAAAGAATCTCTTCTTGCCCCACACAAGTCTTGTGATGGAATTACCCTCTGTAATCTAAACCAGCCTGATGTCCTCTTGACAGGCTCCAGAAATAGCTTGAAGTCCACATCTGGTCAGTGAAAAGGAAGAACAGTAGTTTCAGCCTCCAGGTCTGTCAGTAAAGTGCACCAGTGGGACTTATTTTTCTCTTCTCAAAGTGTCATGTAAAATGTTTCTCACTCACATGCAATATTTAATACATAACTCACTGTTTGTACATATGTCAGTAACCCTTTAGATTCCCCAAACTGAAATACATCTTGTTTTTCTGACCATGTGTGCTGTTGTCAGTACCCTATTTTAGTATCGTAGGATTCCTTTGAAGACTCAGGTGTGTGGAAAATCTGATTTCTGTGTTTAAGAAATCATTGAAACAAGTGATGTGAAAGTGCACACATTATTTCATGGGCATGAAAACAGGGAAGGAAAATATTAGCTCACACTTTGAGTCTTGTAGAGCAGTCCGCCTGTGGTTTTCTTCTCTTTGCTCATGAACCTGACTCATCTGTAAGCACAAAGTTAATTACTGTCTTTATATGGACAAGCCTCAGATCAATCTCTCTGTTCCAGACCCATCTGCTTGTGTCTAAATGAAATTTCAGCCTGTCTGTCTGGCATTTCCTCTCGATGTGTCACCTCCGGCTTCAGTTCAAGAAAGCTAAAACTCAGCTGTTCATCCTTCATCACAACTCTTAGCTGTTATCAACAATCTCTCCCTCTTTTGGGGCAGCTCTTCTGTTTGGTAGGTTGCCCATGTCTCGTATTTTTCCAAATATTTTGAATTTTCTGCTTGTTCTTTCCATCTTCACATTTAGAAGATACTTCTTAAGCATCCAGAAAAGTGATCTTTAATCTTTGTTGTATCTCCCAATAGAATTCTCCTTTGTTAGGAGGCTGAAAAACCCTCAAAAAACTAAACAAACAGCAAAAAAAGGCAAGAACCTCATGAATAACAATAATTACTTGTGCTTGCTTTCCTAAGCTGAGGCTCAAATTATTCAGATTTTTTTCGAAGTTTGCTAGTATTGCTATTTAAGCAAGAACTTGGCACTTGTAAAAGCAGTGTGATTTGGAATGGAGAACAATCCCATGATTTCCACTACAAATTCAACTACCATTTAGATAGAAAGAGATTTAATTGTTCTGTCAAAGGCCTCCCATGGCAAGGGTCCGGTGGCAACAAAAGCACAACATCAGAGTGGAGAAAACACCAGTCCCCCATCTGAAATCAGTCCCTCATATCTCTTCATTTAGCTGTGATTTGGCATCCTTCTCTGGCTGGGCAAGGGAGCTCTGCAGTTGTGTTAGATCTGTGTCGCGTGCCTTTGAATTTGTACGTTTTTTCCTTGTATGGGGCTTTGTGGCTACAGCTTCAATTTGCAAAGACCAGTGTTTTCTAATTCACTAATTTGCTTGTTGCTGTTTCCATGGTGCTCTCATTTGGCAGGCAGGGAGCACTCTTAACAAGTGCACTGAAGTCAAGCTGGAATTAATTTCTGCTTCTTTCTGTTTCCTTTCCTTACCCCTCCAGTGGAGAGGTGTGGAAAGGGCCAGCAGAAATATTTCTTCCAATTTGATGGGAAGTAACTGAAGCTGGAAAAGGGGCACTCTGGCCCTCAGCAACACATCCTATCCCCCATCCTGCAGCAAGCATGTCCTGGGGAAGGAAGGAGGGTGAACCTTCTTGCACTGACCTAATCCTGATGGATGAACTCTGGGGGTGGAGAGGGAAAGCACAACAGAGGTGGAAAGAAACATGTCAATGAGGAATGGCAGAAAGGTGTGATGTTGACCTGGAAAACAAAGAGGTGCCCCTGTGAGCACAGACTCGGGGCAGAAGGCAGACACAAGCCCCTGCCACCAGAGTGTGTCTGTGCATCTTCCAGGTCTGAGGTGGTCCCCCATGAGTCTATGGAAAGGCAATTAGACAACCTGGTTAAGAAACCTGTTTCATTTCTTGATGTCAGAGCATTTACCCTTTGCAAAGGTTATTTTACTAAAATGTATATTAAAATACTTTTTTGCACATGAATCCCGAGTTTTCCAATTACAGAACCAAATAAGGTGTAATGCTGCCATACTATCAGAACTAAAATACCCACTGGTAAGCAGACTGCAACACATGTAAAACTCTGTGCTATCATTCTGACCAATGTGTGTGTTTCTCCTTAAGTACTATTTGCTCTGTTTCCTCGTTGACCTTTCTTTCCTTTTTTCTAAATCTGCAAATACCATTTATATTTTTTTCAATCAAACTTCTAAATTCACTTCTGTGGTACATTGCCATATTGTCCTGGCTCTCAAAACCTCAGATACGGGCAGAATCTGGCTGGAAAGCTGTCCAATGGAAAAGAACAGCAGAGCCAAAGCAGTGATCATTCCCTTGCACTCAGCACTGGTGAGGCCTCACTTTGAATCTTGTGTCCAGTTCTGGGCCCTCACTACAAGAAAGACACTGAAGTGCTGAAGCGTGTCCAGAGATGGGCAGAAGAGCTGGGGAAGAGTCTGGAGAAAAAGTCTGATGAAGAGAGGCTGGGAGAGTTGGGGTCTTCTAGCCTGGAAAAAAGGAAACTCAGGGCGACCTTACTGCTCTCTGAAAATACTTGAAAGGAGGTTGTAGCGAGATGAGGCTCTGTCTCTTCTCCCAAGTAACAAGCAACAGGACAACAGGACATGCAGCTTGAGGAAATGGGTCAAGTTGCCCCAGGTTAAGACTGGATATTAAGATAAATTTCTTCACTGAGAGGGTGCTCAGACGTTGGAACAAGCTGGAAGTGGTAGAATTGCCATCCCTGAAAGTGTTCAATAAATGTCTAGCTGTGGCACTTAGGGACATGGTTTTGTGGTAGACTTGGCAGTGCTGGGTTAATGGTTGGCCTTGATGATCTTAGAGGTCTTTTGCAACTTTAATGATTCTACAACTCTGTGATCTCTCAGCTTCATGTTGCTGCTTGCTATCGTCACCCAGAATTCACAGCTGGTTTATCAAGTTTCTGTCCAGGTGAGAGCGTTCACATCCAAAGCAATTTGAACTGACTTTAACAGTGAGATTTTGTGACATGGCATAGATGCTTTGCAAAATCACTATATGTCATAGTTGCTCTTTTGCCATCTTTCATACAATTTTTTTTATATTCCTTTGTATCTACTCTTTTCAGTGTTCTGTTTGCCTGGGTGTCTTCCTTTCCTTCCTTCCTTTTTTCTGAGACCTGCTTTGTGGTTATTGTAAGTGTGGGATTCTCTGCCCCTCCCTTTTGCCTCCCTCATTTGTTTTAAAAAAATCAAATAATAATGATTACATTATGCTTCAACATATTTACTTGGTTAATAAATATATTAACAGAATTTATTAAATACAGAGAACATGTTGCTAAGTCAACTCCACATCTTGTAGCACAATCCTTAATTATGTAAATAATCACCCCACAAATAGTCCCTTTGAGTTCAACAGCAGTACATGGACAAGGGAGGATTTCTTATTAAACATTCAAAACTGGGTCCAATGTACAACATAATGAGACTATATTATGGTAATGATGCCTGCCAAGGTAAAAATAGGAGAGGCAGATGGTGGAGGAGAGAAAAATGCTGAATATTTATCCCATTAACAGTGTGAACCAGTTCGAATCTTAAAATGAGGGCAGGGAGAGACAGCATTGTAAATCCTTTTCCTTGGGGGATCAGTTTCAGTTCTCTTGGTCATTAATGGTCATTAATTCCAATAGCAGCAGGATCTCCACTTCTATTATGAATAATACCACATGAATACTTACTGTACAGGTTCCTATTTTCAGTTTAATTCCTATGATCAGATCTATATTCCAATTCCTTGTACTTATTTCTATAAAAAAAAGCAAATGAACAGTGCAGGTAACCAAAACCTCCCATTAAGAAGCTAGCAGAATAGCCCTTTCTCTTGCAAATTTGATTTTCCTGCTAGCAATCTCCATTCTGCAGTTCCCTTCTTGGACAGAATTGACAGAATTCTTTTGGGAGGTGGAGAAGAGTCAAAGAATGACAACTCTCTTCAGAGTTTTCAGGTTAAGATCTCATTGAAATGGGATTTGTGAAGTTTATGTGATCCTCAGTTAATTTTCTGGGTTTGCCAGTGTCACTCTGTGAGTAACGTGGTCTGTCATCTAGCCAAGGTAATTAGCTCCCTGTACAGGGAATGAATATGAAACTTTGAAATCCAAGCTCTAAGCAGAGTGAAGGATCAGTGTGCAAAGGAGCAGTGGGGATATATTATTTCACCAGACTGTATTACTTGACACAGCATCGAATAAACTGATGGTGAGAAACACGAGACTGAAAATTGGGTAACCTCATGGTATCCAGAATCTTGCCTTGTTTTCTTTCGTGTCTTCATGACCACTCAAATTCTTGGTTCTTCTTTCTCTTATCCCTTTTAAAGCGAGTCTTCTCTCACCCTGTGATTATTGAAGGACTGCATTGCCTTGTGCTGCAAAACAGGGAAGATCTAACCTCTTCTGGTTTCTTCCCACCATTCCTGGTCAGTTCTTGCCTTTCAACAAGCCAAGTGGCTGTACTGTGGCAGAAGCCTCTGACAGAGTAAATTTCAAGTTTCTTTTTCCAATTGGACTGGCTTGGTTACCTCTGTAGGGTTTGCTCAAGGTCCAGCAGGTGCAAGACCTGTTAAAGACTGAGGATATTCAACACAGCACAGTGGTTTAATCCAGCAGTCACAATGCCTGAGAAGAGTTAATGTGAACGTTTTACCCGGATTTTGTCTGAGCTGAAGAATGCAAAATTGAAGGGGAGGACAGTTAATAGGCGTTAAGAGCATTACAACAACAATTAGAAATATTAGAAGCCCTGTCCAAATAAATGAATTGACCCTATCCCAAAGATTGCTTTTTAATCAAACTGCTTTCGATTAACTATATTTAAAACTGTATCATATAGCAAAAGGTGTGAATCTAATCATTGTATAAGTACCATAAATAACTTCCAGTTCTTGAAAGCTGCTCCGTTTCCTTAAGTGAAGTATTCACATCTTATTTCAGGGAACTAAGCGTTTCCATCTATTTTTTTATCTCTTGCTTTGTAAGCTAGATTTTCTTCTCATTTTTTTCAGATGCAGGTCTACTGCAGTCAGAAAGACTGTATTTTATTCAGAAGTATAAAATAGTTGCATTAAATGCACTTGATATTAAAAGAAATCTTCTGTCATGCCCTGTCTGCTTCCATTAGCTTACAGTCTCCTCTCTATGGTGAAATCATTTCTTGACTACACACAGATTGTAAATTAGTCCTTCTCTGGGACGTTTCATGCCAAGATTAGTCTTAGAGCAAGTATTTATTTGTTCCCCATCATCTGAAAACTTATGTGCTTTCTCATTAAAAGAGGCTGATAATGTTGTGGTCCGCAGCAAGGCATGAAGTTTGGCTCTCTGAAAGGATCTGGGAAACTGGAGACTTGGAAATTTTAAGGTGAATTGCTGGTTTAGAATTTTTTTCAATGCCTTGGTCATTTGAGACATCATTTTATCTCCTTTGCTTTTTTTTTTTTTTAATTTCCTTTAGTCTCCCTCTCTTTCTCTTACATAAAAGCAAAGGAAAAGGGTCACAAAGGCCTGTGGCTCAGTTTCTCTATGAGGCAGGTTGGATTAACAGGAGAAATGAAAGAGCTTTGTGCCTTATTCATCCTTTTCATAAACAGCTGAAAATTAAATCACACGTATTCTTGGTTTTCAATAGCCAAACCTGAAATGATAGATCTCCATCAGGCTTAGTTTGTTTACCTGTGCACAGGCCACAATGTTTGGAGCTCATGTTGCAAACAGACTTTGCCTTGAAACAGATGCATATCTCACAGTCCTACTTCTTCACAGTGAAGAGATGGAAAATCAGCATTTGAATTGAAGAATGTCTTGTATTTCAAGTAACCCACCCTGCAGAGAGTTTCTTGTCTGTATTAACAGGCAGCAGGGCTGATTATTATTACTGAAGGCTGCCCAGACAGTTAAGTGTCTGTGGATGTGCTCCTGCTTGTCAGAATGAAAGAAGAGGACCACGTTCAGCTCCCATTTATCTAGGCTTGTACTATGGCTCGCAGTGACAGGGATGCGACTGAGATATTTGGAATAATAAAATAAGAGGGTGTCAGCACCAAGTCACTGGGGATGGAACACTATGTTGCTGAGGGGTCTTACGAACAAATTCAAGCAGATGTTAAGATTTGAGAAAGATGCAAATATGTACTCAAGATCCATGTACGACCCGTGGCATGAACTGAGCACATAAAGAAAATTCATGTTATAATTAAGATCCCAGATTCACTGTTTACTGACTACATGCCAGCGTGCTAAATGTTTATTTGTTATTTGTCTGCAAACGTGATAGAACCAGTGGTGGAAGCCCATATGATCCTGGTCTAATTGATGTTAGTCCGTGGTCTCCAAGTCCTGTGAATAGAACAGGTTAAGCATAATTTCTGTTTAACATTTTTTTTGCTGTTGCGCCATGAAATAGCCTCCAATAGCATTAGGCTAATTTGTGCTATCTCCTATAATGGACAATGAAGTGTATTTATGGGTAGAAAAGCAGTCCTAGTTTGACTTCTCTTCCCTGAAAACAACATTCATTCTTCCTTCCTTTCAGAGGTGACGAACAAAGTGCTGTACAGCAGCTTCTTGCTGATGGCAGAGTTCACAACTGTTATGTCTGCAGCCTAGTGAGGCAAGTTTTTTGTCCCATTTGCACAGATGAAGATAAATCTCAGCTACTAAGGAATGGCAAGATAATGCTTTAATTATTTTTATTTTATATTGAGAAATATCTCCATTAATAGAAACATCAGTGCAGGTACTGCCAGCTGAGCTAATGTGATAACAGAGATACAAGACAAGATAAGCATGGTAACTCACAATGATCTTGTTTCCAGTCATGTTTCAAGGATTTCTGTCACTGCGAGCCTGAAAAGACACATCTATACTTTCAAAGGCTTTGGATAAAGGTCTGGTCATGACGTCAGAAATGTGTGGGTGTTTCAGGGAACCAACAAGTTTCAAAGGACAGACATTAAAACACATTTTTAACTATGCGGGACCTGCTTCCCCATTTCCATATGTTTAGTAGATCAATATTAGCTCCTCTACAGTCAATAGTGCTCACTGATGTAAAACTGCTGTGTGCATGTTCTTAATGATTCATAGTTTTGAAGCCTGGCCAGTTCTATAATTCAACCCTCGCAAAGGCAAACAACCTCCTGCCAATCTGCCCTTGCTTCTCTCATCTTGTTATTTGTTAGGCATCCATAGCCCATTAGCTGGCTTACTATGGTATTAATAAATGATATAATTATTCATTGCCAGATCTGCTGATAAGAAATCAAATGCTCTGGTAAACAACTGACTACTTTTTTTCCGTGACATCAACAACAAAGTCAAACAGGGTGCTGGAAAAAGGATAATTCCCAGGACCATGCTAAAAGATTGCATAGTTATATAGAGGAGGAGAAAAGCTGATTTCAAAGCACTGATCAGGAATGTTCTGTGTCGTTTCCAGCAGACACCTGCCATCAAGTGTTCTGCTCTCATCAGTGACATAGAAACTCATATGGTTGATCACTCCATGCCAGGTCTGGCCACCAAGGGAACCTGTCTGATCCCATCATCTTTTCCTCCATAAAACCAGTGCCTCAGGGTATAGGAGAGCTCAAGTGGCTATTGGATCAGTTTCTGGTACTTCCCTCCAACGCCAGGCTTGCAAGTGTTTGCTGCTCCTCCTTGTCTAGGAGAGTGTGTTTTGGGGAAGCTCTTTGCATATTACAGAACTGGCTGAGCAGGTGTCTGTCAGCACCCAGGGCTGCTTCTCACTGCTGCTGACTCATGTGCCAGTCATGTTGGCTTGGGCACAATCCCTGCAGCTAGAATATGTGTGGTTTGCAATGTGTGTGTGTTTTACATTAGATGTGCTTTACATCATTGTGATTTCTCTGGCTTTGTTAGGGTTGCTCTGACACCTGTGTGACATGAAACCCTTCCCCTTCTCCCATTCCTTTCCCGGTGACTGCTTGACTATTAACTGGTTTTGAGGCTGAGATTAACTGTGGTTAGAGAATTGAAAACTCTGGTTAATGCTGTAAACACTTGGGCAGCTCTTCTTGACAAAGTGCCATTTTTAATGCTCAAATCATTTAAACTCCTTGTTCCTTTTTGTTTCTTTGAATACTCTGAATAGCTTAGTGCAAGGGTACTTACAGAAACATCTCTCACTGATTGAATCCCATTTTATGCTTCAGGTTAATAACAATGATTTTCAACGATAGTTCAGAGGTTAAGTTCTGACATGACTCTTACACTGTCTTTCACATTTCCTGTGTTATTCCTGTCTTGCAGTGTGACTGCTTTTCTGAGGCTAGTAGCTTCTGTGCAGGACGAAGACAGTTTTCTAAGTCTTTTCTCTGTCAAACTCTATCATTCTTCTGGCATCTTGTCCAATCAGTCAGTTACCCTTGCTCCTCAAAACATTGATCTGAATTTTTCTCATCTTTGAGGTCTTGATGCTTTTTTTGTCTTCTTTGGATGAAAGAACTTGTCAGTGGCCTTGGCCTTGCTCTTTGAAAGCAATAACACCAGGTGAAAAAATTACTCAGAAGCCATCTTTTTGATGAGTTTTTGAGTAACTGTCTTGCTGAAAGTAATTTTTGATGTGTCTGGCATCATTTTTTATGCCTTTTCCAGCACTACTTTTTTCAGCACCTAAATTGCAACTAGTTCTGTAGCTGGTATTCAACATCTCTGTGTTGCCTGCACAGGTAACACAACCTCCCTTACAGCAGGTCGCATACTACTTTTTAAAATGTGTTCTAGGATCTTTTATTAAATCCCTAGGGCTTCCTGCTGAAACTCCTTTTGTGCTGTGTGAGAAGCCTGTAGAACTTACATTCTTTTCAGTGAGTTCCAGGATATGACTGTCCTGATCTGAGGGTCTGCAGTATCTCTAAAGTTCTGTCTGCCTTGTGTCTGTGGGCTGTCAGCACACAGCATGTTTGAATGGGTTTGTTTAAAGGTGATTCACCTCCTTGTGAGTATCTCTTGTCATGACTTTCCAAAAAGATTAGAGCTGCATTTGCCTAGTACTGAACTGGAACTTCAGCATCAACCTTAGCAGTTCTTAATACAACTTCCATTGAACAGAGGTGCTCTGGAAACTCCTCTTTCCTAGTACTAACCATCCTAGATCTTAACCTAGTATCTTCAGCACAGAACTTTTATGTGTAGAACATAAAAAATGAAAATTAAAGAATAAGGAGAAATCTAGAATAATTTTTTATGTGTTATAATTTGTTCCATGTCAGCTTCTACTGGTTTCTAGTTTTCTGTCTTGTAATATCAGCAAGTGCATCCTTTACTGGAGAACCAGAGAGAGTGTTTAGCAGAGGATTGCTTTCATGTTGTGGCACTAGAGTTCCTCCATAGACAGAGACAGGGATTTGATGGTGTCCTTGGGCCAGCATCCCTTTTTGCCCAGAATGTATCTTCTCACATGAAAGTGACTTGTAAACTCATTCTTTTCTACTGACAATCTGTACAGCATCACCCTCACCCTGGCTGCAATATTTTCTTAGGTGGGCATATATGAACTTCACTGGGTACAGTATGTTTTTCTTTAAGGAATACACATGTAGGCATTCACCTTAATCATTCTAATTATTAATGATGATGTTCCATTAATGTATCTCTTATTCTCTTGAAATTTTAAGCTTTTTCCCAAATGCATGAATGTCCATCTCTTCTTTCTCTGCCTCTTTCATTGCACCTGTTTGGAAACATAAATTTCTTAATCCATGTTGTTTAACCTGCTCTTTAATTAATTTCACTGTTAAAACACAGGCAGTGAGAGGTCAGATTCTAGTCTCCATGAGAGTCTTTCAAGACTCTCAAGTCATCAAGAGAAGCAGGATCAGGACCTGTTTGGTCTGAGCCATGAGCTTTTGACAGTTAAAACTTTTGCCTGTGCAAAACCCTGATGGCACCTCTGGGACTTGACTCAATGGGGATGAAGGCCATCATACTAAAAGTAAGGATGGAGCACAAGTATTTAATTTATTCCTCTGGGATTCCACTCTTTTCTTCAGGAAAAGAGAGGCCATTGTCAGTGTTATTTTGCTCCCAGTTATTTCAAGGGTGATCAAAGCTGAAGTGTTATATGCACTTGCTCAAAGAAAGATGTAACCTGTTCTGTTAGCTTTTCTGTGGTATTGATTTAACAAAAGATATCTGTCAGGTGGGAGGGTGAGTGGGTGGGCCAACACAAGATGACTTTCCTGGGCACATATATCCTAGCATTTCTGAGAAGAGTTTTAGCAGACCATTTCTGAGTATGGAAAACAAGACAGAACAAAAGGGCAAGCGAAACCCAGTGAAAGGCTAAGGATAGCAAACAATGAGTTGCCTGGATTTATGTTTCAATGTTGTGGCAATTTGGGTGTGAAAGCTTATCAGCTCTTACAATAACATCTCATTATTTTTTTTTCCCTACAAGGACCCTTATGTTCTGGAAAAGCCATTATGAAGTTATTGTTTTATTTTAATTTGATTTAAAACCATCCATGCTTTTATAACATCAGCTTCTGCTTCTTATTACTGAGTGATAGTCATTTGGGAAAAAAAAAAGAGGCCTGATAATTAACTTAGTTTTGTGTGTTTATCTACAGAGCCACTACAGCAGAAAGAGATTTGAGAGGACTCTTCCTTCCCTTTGTTTTCCTTCCAGTTGCCAAACGTGCCATCTCTTCTGTTCTCCAAAGGAAGAAGCAGAGCTGGCAACTCATGCTCTGCTCAGCTCATGCATTGTGCTCTTCATGTGTATTCCATTCAGCATGAAATACTGGAAGTAACAAAAAGCCTTTTCCTTAAAACAAGGCAAAGTTAGCACAAATATTTATTAGTTGTAAGCAGTGCTTGAAGCCATGTAATGCCATAAGAGACCCCACCTGACACATAGGAATTTCATAGGAAGAACTTCGAGACAAATGTTCAAGTCAGATTATTCAGCAAAAAAACCCAAACAAACAAACCATCAAAATAGAACATAAAAAAAAATTGTGGTACTTACTTGTATCACAGATGGCTTTACTGTGGGAGCAAAGCTGGACTGCAGCTTTCCTCCCAAGGGAAGGTTTGTGGCTGGGCTTGGACCCACTACATCCAGAGCAAACAGGAGGTTTGCTGGGTGGGAACGGGTTGCAGTGTTGAGACCTGAATCACAGAGGAGTTGCTGTGGGTGTTCGCCCTTGTGGGATGCAGGTGGGCAGAGCTGGCTGGTGGTCTGGGACTGTTTATCAGACGACTAAAGACAAGTGGATGCTGGAAAAAAATACGAGTGTTTGATCTTCAAGTATCAGCATACCTGTACTTGGTAGCAGATGGCCTCATGCTGCGCTTATAATTATTTGGCTCTTCCCTTAGGATGCTAGAGAGATAAAGTTTGTCCACAGCCCACTGCCAGGGGTTGGATGACAGGCTGAAACTTATCCTGAGACATCTCATTTGTATGCTCCAGCCCTGTCTGTCTATTGCATTATTTATTCCTGTGGCTTTTCCCCTTTAATTTCACTTTTCAGAAGCTCAATTTTCTCTAGCTATCATTCTGTGTTGTGTTTTATCATGAGTCATGCCCCATATACTGAGCAGTAATAGTGCATGCAAAGAGAATTGTACGAGCCAACATATCCAAAAAAACCATCATTTTTGGAAAGTGGAATCTGCCATGTTGCAGCAGAGCTAGTTTCAAGTTCCTAATCTTAATGAAATTTCTACCTGAAATTTTTTTCCTAGATTTATTTGCAGTTCTTTGAGATTTATTTCCAATTCATGAAAATGTGATACATGTGATTACAGTAGCCTTAAAAGACATCAGAGATCATTGCAGAACAATTCCTCTCTGAAGTCAGCAGGACTGTAATTAGTATAATGTCCACTAAATGACAGCCCAGTGTGTGAACCTCCGTCACAGCTGCTTTGGGTGTTATCAGTCTTTCAAGACTTAGAATGAGCCAAGTCATGTGTAAATGGTGTTTATCTTTGCATTGCAAATATGTCTGAGAGCTTATTATAAACTTCTCCAATTTCCTCAAGACTGATGTTTTAGATCAACCTGGCTCTGCGTGCTCTAGCCTAGGATCTGAACAGGATATTTATGCAAAAAATTATTATTGCACCAAATATTGAACTTTGATTAGAAGTCATCAAAGATTTATCAAAATAGGTCTTTTATTCAACAGGAATTAAAAAGTCATAACTGGATTCTTCACATGTGTAGCAGAGGAATCTCTTGTCAGCTCCAAGAGGTGGGTGGATGCCTTTTTGTTAAGCCATCCATCACAGCTCAAAGGGGACTCTTTCAGTTGCTTTTCTTTTCTTTTCTTTAATGAAGGTGAAAGGGAGAGTAATGACTAATTTATCTGGAAACCACCACTCCAGGATCAAAATCTCCTCCAAGAGGTAACTTCCAAGAGGCCCTGATCTTTTACGGTTGAATGCCAGGATTCACTAAGAGAGGCACATTTGGGGCACAGGGAAGAGGAAAACTTAGTCCTGGTTGCCTCCGCCCTAGTTTAAAGACTGTGAGTTATTCATTAACAGCTAGGAGAGAAATTCTGAAAATATGACTGTCTCTGAAATAAAATTTCAGTCCTGTTTCCTCTTTTCTTCTAGATAGAAACAATTCATAGTCAGCTGATAATATTAGTGAATTTAATTAATTTTTCCTCCTGGAAACCTTTCCCTTTCTCAAGTTTCCTCTGAGACCAAAAGGGTTTTTTTAGCAGCTTCTCCAATGGCAAATTTGGATTGTGACAGCAATGTAGTGTGTTTTTCCTGTGTCACACCAGACCGTGGCTGAAAATCCAAATAGTCTCAACAGAGAAGAAAAGCAGACTCTGCAAATAAGCACCGCATAACCTCATAGCCCCTACATCATCTTTAAACATCTAAGTATATAAAAATCAGCAACCATTGCCAGTTAAATTTTTTCTAATGCCATTTTCTTGTAAAAATGGCAATTTGTAGTAGCTGAAGTTGGGATTTTTTGAGCTTCCAAATCAGAATATGCCATCAGGAAATTTTTTGCATTTTGCATGCGTATGGTACATCACATTTAGGTAGTAGAGAATGTATTGAGCTTAATGAAGAGGTGAAAGTAACCCATGTGAAAACTGACCACAGTTAAAATATTGTGTGCTGGTCAAGTCTTGTCTCCCGATGACTTTTATGAATGCAGGGTTTTTATTGCTGAACATGGTAAAAAGCATTTCATCCCCAGTTCTTAACATGAGATTTTTCAGAGGAAAGGCCTCAGAGGAATCCGTTTGGTATTTTTAGATTGTGGACAGGTTTTATTGTGTTGTGTTGGCTCTTCAAAGCAGTCTATTTCCTCAGGTTTTTGGCACCTCCTTCAGAAAGGACATAAAAGCAGGAGGTGTTGCAGTCATTTTGTCTGCCCAGTAAAAAACCTCACTGCGAGTCTGCAGCAAATCTGGGAGAGGTGAGTGGTCAGCAGGAGCTTCCCAGTGAGTCCTTTACACAAAGGAAAGCTTGTGTGGAGAGAAGGATGATGGAATTGTTGGCAGCTGTGCCAAAAGCACAGGGTGAATGAAACCAGCAAGAGATAAAATGAGAGCTCATGCAACTCAGCAGCTGCAGCATTCCAAGATATATACCTGCAGTGTCTCTGGAGTCTAACTGGGAGAGAAAACTTTGTCACAGACGTGCATAATGCAATCACTGCCTGAAATGTTCTTCTTCGGGAGCCTGAAAGGTGCTGCTGTTTGGCTCCCACTGCTTCGTCTGTGTAGTACTGACACAGCTAACATAATTAGGAGGAAAGGCAGAGCCAGAGGTTTCCAGCTGAATAATTTAAAACAATAAATAAACTGGGATTATCACTATAAGTTTTTTTCTCCATTCTTTTACTTTTTTTCCTTTTTACCTTTTAACTAATTTTCTGCTTTCCATCTTCATCAGCTAAGATTCCTCACTCAATTTTTCTTAATACCAGTCCAAATCTGTTGCCTATCACCTGCTACTTACTTTTGAATGAAGAGTCTGTCCCCATCTTAGTCATTTCAATTAACTGTCATGCTTAAATGATCTTCTCCAATCCTCTCTAACCTCAAGGCAACTCTTATCTGCTGTCTTGATAGGTGATTAATGACTTTCCAGTCTTGGAACCAGTGTGAAAGACAAAAGAGAAATAAGACAACCAAGAAAAGACTCTCTTTTCTAACCTTTCTTTCACCTCAATCATTTCAGGAAGGAAGGCAAGAAGGGTAATAAATGTTTCACTCTTCTTCAAAGAACATCAGCTCTGTTGGTGCCCAGTGGTAATTACCTGAAAAATATTTAAATGAGGGAACACAACTTGAAAAGATAAAGTTCTTTTCTCTTGTCAAGTTGGACTGGTGGCACAAAATAGATTTCTTCTGTGCCTGTTGACACTGTTAACATCACCTTCCTTTAAGCTCTTATATTGCTCCTCAAAATCCAGACAAGCCTAAGAACAAGCATAACACTTTTTGTGGGTGTAGCTTTAGAGTTAATCTAATTCAGCCTGCAGTGATTTATAGAGCACTAGTTACTGCCCAGTGTCTGTTTTGTGGTAACACTTTGGACTCTAGAGGTACAAGACTCAAAGTGCTTTACAGTCTTAACTCACTTAACTTGTCCCATGTTTAATGGATTTTCATCACCCTTGTCCACTTGTTCTCAGCCCTCAGTAGCATAGATGAACACAGATCCAAACTTAACACAGAATACAACTGTTGTTGTGACATTCCACACAGAAAGCAGGTAATTAAATTGATCCACAAAGTCTTCTCACTTCACTTCATCTTCTCTAGAGCAACACCGAGCACTGAAACACATCCTGCCCGTTTGAGCGATGATCTGTCATGCTGAATATTTTTTCAAGTGCTTGACTTTGATTTGACAATCACCTGTGGCTTTTACACACTTGAAGACTCCTTGTGCCGTTCCCTCTATGGGGAGAGCTGCTTCCATTCCTTAGTGCCACATAATGTGATCAGGTGAATGTCAGCTGGGCCCTCCTTCATTAACCTCTAACCTATGGTTAACTAGATTATGCTCAGCCTGCAGCTAAGTAGAGAGTCACCATTCCTCAGCAGCTCTGTGCAAAGCTGATGATTCTGTTTTGGGAATAACGGACTTGTGGTGATATAATAATTTGAGACAGATTCTCAGGAAGCAGGAATGGCATATTTACTATATTTAAGAGTCATTTCTGTCCCTGTTTACAGTTCCTGCTGGGACTCCCACCATTTAAGGGAAGCCTTGAGTATGGCTTTGGTATCACCTACAGTTATTTGTTTTTACTCAAACCAGTTCATTTAATATTAGTCTATATCTGGTATGCCAAGGGGTGGATCACATAAGTTGGTTAGCAGGTGTCACTAATAGAGCAATGAACCCTAAAAGTAACATTTGTCTCATCCTACTCAGGCTCCAGATGATAATTACATCACCTGCTACATATCTCATTAGCACTGTCAGCTCTTCCTTCCTTGGCTCCCAAGACAGCGGGGGTGGGGGGAAGGCAAGGCATTTACCCCATCTGTGTTTGGATTTCCACTAAGCAGGTGCTGAATCTTCATCTTTTCATGGAGAGACTCAGAGGCTACAACATTACATTAGATGCTGCTCTATCATCTTGTCAGGTCTTTGTTCGACTGGTCTGAGACCAAAAGCCACAGTGATGTTGCTTAAAAGAAGGTGAAATCTTACTTACAAAATGGCAGCATCTTTGAAAGCTGGCTATGAAAGTGGTATTACTCTGAAGGCCCAAGAAGTATCATCCTGATCTTTAAGTTAAAACACGCAAAGACCACTACCTGGTGATGTCTGCCTTCAGAAAGGACTTTTAGGGGCTGAGGAAGATCTGGCTTAGTCTAGAGGTGGAACCACCTTACAAGAATGAGAGCAAAAGTGACCACTCCTATTACCTTTACCACTCAATGCTGCACCGATCTGGCAGGCAGAAGAGTTCACTCACAGAGGCAGCACTGAGGAGGTCACTCACAGAGACAGCACGGAAGGCAAGAGGCTCCTTTGATGCCTCTGGCCTGCTGCAGATTGTTTCATTAATTGCTAACATTAAATGTGACTAGTGAGCTAAATCTACGAGGGGCGTAATTGGAGCACTGAAGCAGGAAGACTTCTTAAAGAGCACTTAAAACTCAAGAAATTAAGGCTCTTCCTTCTCAATCAGCAGACTTCACGTAACTGAAGTCTGAGGGGTGAGTACAGTGCAGTTAGATGAAGAACTCTGTGTCTGCTCCAGCATCTGATCTCAGCTGATGTGTTACGGTGATTTGGTTTGTGTGTTTGAGGGTGCATTATGCAGAGAAGCAGACTGTATTTTTACAACCTTTACTAATCTGACATGAGCCAACATAAAGGCCACAGGGATTTTTGAGAAATCAAGCTATAGTGTCATGACATGTAAATACTATATGGACAAACTCGGGTGGATGCTGCCTGACCCCAGACTGGGAAGTGGTGCTTTCTGCACAGCTAACATTCACCCTGCACTCCATCCCTGCTGCAGGGCAGCTGAGACCTAGCCTACAAAAAGAGCTTCCTTGTCTGCATGAAGTATGCTGTAGATACAGGTGTCACCAGCCTGCCACCTTTTATTTGCACAAAATGCATGTAAGTGTGCAGGATACAGAAGTTGTCCCAGTTAACATTGCATGCAGGCTTGCATGTCCCATTGCACTCCTGGTACTTGGGTGGAGGATCAGCACGGGTTCTTCATGGTGTCTCCAGAGTCTTTAGAGAGCAGAGCCTTGCAAGTGATGTGGAGGATAGCAGTGCTCTTGGTGCTGCAGTCTTCAGGAAGAAATGTCTCTTTTCCAGTCTGGGTATGTGGCAGCTTTTGCACTCCTAAGGAAAACTGTAAGAAATGCCTTATCATCCAACGAACATTTATGTAAAGGAATTAAACTAATTTTTTGTTCTTTCCATAAAGCACCGCACCTGTGAGTTAGTTTCAGGATGTCAGTAAAGCAGATATGCCCGACAGTTGTACTAATAATATGTATTACAGTAACCCCTAGAAGCCACAGGACTGTGTGCATCTCTACAAAAAAACTACAGTGGGCAGTTCAAAAGCTGCAGGTATAAGATGAGGGGTAAGAATAAGCTATTAATTTTGTCTTGGACTATTTTTATATATTTGCCGTTTTATTTACATGGTAAAATGTTACAAACTATATAAATACCAATACCATCAATAGGTGACTGATCACACTCAATCCCACAAATCAAATAATTCAGCTTCCCAGCACTTATCTACTTATGTTTAGGTGGTCTACTATGGAGTTTTAAAAAAATCCACATGACCCTATGCTGCCTTGCAGCAGGATGAATTGCAAACCAGATGGCTGTGCTGGCCGTATTCAGCCCTGGCTGAGATACAGGTACACCAGTGGGGCTGGATGATGTCGCTGTGCCTTGGGTAATATACACAGAAAGCATCACTTGTGGCAGGAGGGGAAAAGCCAGGGAAGGGAGATCTTTGCAAGACTGAGCAGAAAGACACAAAGCAACAGCTGATTAGGATGTGGAGTGAGTGAAAGAGAAAGCAGGAAAGGTTTGCATTCACTTTGCTTTTCTTGAGCCAAAATGTGGAGATACAGAGTAATAAAGAATGTGGATGGGCTAAAACCAGAAGTTGTTCTTCCACATTTAGTACAACTCATGCAGCACTTGGGCTTAGAGACACAGACTTGTTCCAAAGGCTCAAAATAAGGTAGTTTTCCCCTTTCCATCCTTCATCACATGGAAGTGGACCCTGTCCCTCCCCTGCGCTTGTGAGGATGGGGCTTACAGCAGGCCCATATCCCTTTGAAAGAGGCTTTTTCAAACAGCTCATAGGTGCCCATGTGGGAAGGCTGCTGAGCCAGGGCCAATGCCAGACTTGCCTTTTTTGGGACAACTAGCTTGACAGCAAACATTTAACTGAGCAGATGCATTGGATGGGCCTGAAAGGTTTCTCCTGGCAGGACAGAGAGAGGGACTCAGTGGGTGTAAAACGAGGAAGGCTTGCGAGAAAGGTGCTGCAACCTGCCCAGACAGAGAAGGACCAGGAGCAGAAAAGGTGAGTGATACCTCTCAGGGAGGCACAGAGAACCACTAATTTTTGCAGTGCCGTTTGCAACACCATAGGGGCTTGCAGGAAGACCACGCTCCAAGGTTTTGGAGACTGCTGCTTTGTTTGGCTGCTGTTTTCCTTGGGATGATGATGATGATTGTTATTATTATTATTATTGTTATTGTTATTATTATTATTATTATTATTCTGTGAGACGCAAGGGCAAGCAGTTGGCAGCCAGCAACTGAACTGGCATGACCCTTGAAATGAAGAGTGGCTGGAAAGACAGTGGCTGAATGAAGAGTGGCTGGCTCTGTTGGCATGGGGTGGGCAGTCTGGAAAGAGCCCAGAGGTCTGCTTTGCAATTGTGCCCACATTCCTGCAGCCCTGCCCTTGGAAGAGAGCAAGGGGTGGGATCTACTGCCATGGCCACCCGGACTGGCCCTGCCAGGGAGAGAGGGCTACATGGAACAGACAACACACATTGAAGGGTTTGCTTCAGTACCATTGCTGCACTGCTTCTGTTAAACATGGAATTTTACCCACAGCTATCTCACATTTTTTCCTGTTTGTGATGCAAAGCTGAAACAGCTCTCACGGTCTCTCTGTTTTGTGTTGTCGGCCTCTGACCCTGTCAGCTGGCAAACTGCTGGTAGCATAGTAATTATCCAGATGTTAATTTACTTCATTCTAATGAAGGTAGAGTTAGGTGTGCTTCTCATGGTGTGCATGTGTGACTGATTAGCGCTTTTTAAAGCCTCCTGGCTTCCTCTCCTTCAGGTGTCCCAGGAGAAGTTATTCTTTATTTTCAGTATCTCATTATTGTGAGGCGCCCAGGTCAAAGCAGTATGATTTACAAGATGTTCTGACAATGTTTTCAGGCTGCCACTTTGTGCGTGGCATGCAGTCCTCTCATTTTGCATGAACGACGTGCACTTCAGAGCAGTGAGCATCTAGACTCTGCTCAATGTATTGCATTATTTCCAGTTCAACTGCTGCAACTCTGGCTTTATAGATCGTATACATTGTCACGAAACTTCTAGACTTCTTCCATCTAGCTGCCTGTCTCAGTACTTACTGGGCAACATCCACCATTGTAACTCAGTGCTGAGCACAGTAAGATAAGGAAAAATTCAGTCATGACAGATTTTTTAAGGGCATGTATGCTTGCAATTAGGTTGATGTTAATGAATGTAAGATATGCATACATATTTATATATGTATGTGTTGCTTGTATGTACATGAAAAAAATAAGAAATTAATTTAAGCTTATTTGATTGAAAAAATAACATTAATGTAGGCAAGTGCTGTGCAGAGTTTCTTGGGCCACTCAGGAGATGGATGTACATGCTGACCTGCAGCAGTCCTACTAAAGTTTTTCTGGGCCTCTTTTGTACCAACCCTGCCAAGTGTTCATTCTCCAGGCACATAACAGTTTTCTATATAAAGGATGGTTTTAAAAATAACTCTCATGTACCTCTTAGATCCAGATGCTCTTTTTAGCCGTGGAAAACTCAACGTTGTGATGACATATATTCCCACTGGGGAAAATATTTATTCTCCTTGCTTTGCAAAATGTAGTGTGCAAAATGTGCATGTTAATTTGGGACCACATTTATTATGAAATGCCTCAAATATGAAATGAAACACTTGTGTTGGTCTGATCCTATTTGTAGTAGAGCAAAGTACAGAAGGAATATGCATGGGAATATTGTTCACACTCCTCCCTCCTTATATTTTATGTGTTCTATTTAGGAAGCGACCCTTACCCACCAAGAAGTAAAGGAAATTCTATAAAAAGAAAAAGGAGAAAAAATGCACCTCTTTTCTCATTTCTAATAATAATCATGACCAGTAACTTCAAGGGTATTGTAAAAAGTACAAGATATGTGGCAGTCAGGTGTTATCTGGTACAGATATAAATAGAGCAGACAAATGACATCATAGGTTTTTGGGAGAACAGTTACGTTGACGAGACTTTTGCAAGATAATGAACTTTAGTCCCTGTGGCATTCAAGGGTTCTTTTTTACTTTGGATTTAAACGGGATAAGATTGATATGGCATACTGCATTTATTCAGCATCCTTTATAGAAAGAAAGATGTCTTTTAAATGCTCAATAAATCAGACTTGTCTGCACATATTTAAAATAAATGAGTTGGGTTCATTTTACAAAGACATCTGTCTAGTTCCATTTTAGAAAACCTACATGGTCTCCAGTGGCTTCTTTAGAAGGTTGCAGCTCTTCCAAATATCCCAAGACACTTTCTGCAGATCCTGTGCATGTTCCTCTGATGGCACTGAGTGCTATATTTAGTCAATTGAATCTCGACAAATAATTAGAAAAAAGGGCTGTAAGCAATTCTAAGGTATCCAGTGTTTGTGGGCATAAGTGTGGTAGTTCCCCTGGGGCAATGAATCCACAGCTGAATGGTGTTATGCTGCAGCACTCATCTGCAGATGCAGTCACTGAGTCAAAATGGCCAAGTGTAGGAGGAGGTCATAGTAAACTGGAATACTGCGTTATTTACTGATGGGAGAAGATCATGATTCAGGCAGCTCATACTCAATTCATGTTGGTCAACTGTTCCTAGCACTTATCAAAATATTCTATAGCGGGTTTTATGCTGTGATGAGATGTTGAATGGCTAAAACTACTTTCCGATATGCCAGAAACAAGTGCTCACGGTGGCCCCACCACAAAACTTCCCTCTGAGTCTACACATGTTACATACATTGCAGAAATACGTTAGAAATGGTTTGCTAAATGTGGCAAATGCAAGTGCTGTAAATTTTAAATGGAAATGCTCAGTAACATCTGTTGCTGATGAGTTTAGTGAATGTTCTTCAAGGTGCATAACTGAAATATCCATAGTATGATGCAAAAAAGCCAAGACACATACACTTCTATTCTCCTTCCAATCATCACATAGTCTTTATTAAGCAGAATATTAAATTAAATCTGAGCAGCATTTATCTCCTAAAATTCAATTTTTCTGAGCATATGTCAGATAAAATCCATTCCATCTTCTGTCTGTTTTTTAACTGCTTGCTAACACAGTACCTATTGCAAACTGCATATGGTAGTAAAAAAAGTGATGAGATACTTCTCTGGATTCAGAGTAAGGCATCCAAAATAAATTTGAGTAGAATGACCTTAATTTAGCATAGTACTTCAGCTTTAAGCATGGAAATAGCCAATGAATCACATGCTTAAAGTAAGACTCATGTATGATATGTGCTTCTTGCTAAATTAGGCATAAATTACATCTACATATTGAATGGCAGCAAAAGCTCAGTAAAAAGACAGAACCAACCAACCAACCGGAAACACAAAGAAAAGATAAACATGAAAGCTTTGGTTCAGAAGCAATAGTTTCTCAGATGTAATGCAGTCCACATAAGGCCTGTTTTGTTTTTACTCAGTCACTTTATTATTTATTGCTCAGTATCAAAAGGAATCAAACTGACATTGATTAAAGGCCATTGTGATTTGTAGGTAATATTAATATAATTCTTTGAATATTATGATGCACATTGTAGGGGTAAATCAAAGTCATATAAGACTGAAAAAGGGGGGAATCACAGTATGATGCAATCATGTAAACAATAGCACATATGAATAGATTAATACAGATTTCCTTTTGTCCACTTGACAGGCCTGATCAAAAGTAGCAACTATTTTAATTGTAATGAACACTTGAGTTTTTCCTTTGAACAGGTGAATATATTAAAAAGAAAAATCTTATAAAGCAGAGTGGATTAATATGTCTCAACTGCTTTTTGTCTTGATCCTTAAGGCTTATCAGAATCCACTCCCAATGAGTTTATTGGTTACTTAGGAAAATGAGCTGAGCAAATGTTGTTTGAAGTGGGAAAAAAACCTTCTGATATTCCCACAGAAGATATGAAATCAGATACTTTTGATCATCCAGGAGTTTGTTAATAATCAGTATGGACCGGTTGCATTACAAAGGGTCATGTTTCAGCAGCTGCCAGCCCTGCAACTTCCTCTGCAATTAACCGATACATAAGAGCTGCAAAATATGTCTCTGAGAGGCTGAAAACCAATCTGCTCTGAAAACTTCTGGTCAAGTGCAGAGTTCTCCTGGATTTTATAAGGCTTTGAGCAAGATCAGCTATTCAAATAGGGGAACTCAGCTACTGAGACCTGGGCTATGCAACACAGATTCAAACTGCCTCAATATATGGGAACAGGACCAGTAACTGGTTTTTTAGAGAGAGCATCAACTTTGCAAAGGCCTATACTAGCCTGGCATGCAGTATCAGGATTTAGGACACCAATTGGTGGTCAGTCACAGAAAAGACAGGCATTCAGTTTCAAGCTAGTCAAAGAAGGCATGAATTCAGCAGGGAGCTTTAGGATAGGGCTTAATCTCTACCTCATAATACGTGCTAAGCTGTTTAAGTGTATTTGGTGCAATTACATCCAATTAAATACTTGGAAATTAGGTTTCCTGTCTCCAAATGTCATAGGGCCCCTGCTCTACAACAGAATTGGCACTGATTGTCTTGTGTAATTTGGTCAAGACCCACAGGTCCCACAGACTGCCCCCCAGTACCGAAAGGTTCCTTTGCCCCGAACACATTTGAAGATGGAGGCTTATATGGACAAAACAGAGATGTCTGCACAGTCTCACTAGCATGGAAAAGACTCAAGGGATGATCACAGTGGTTTATGCCAAGGAAAAATTTATGTCAGTGTATTTACTGCTGAATCTGCAAAACTTCTATTTAGCAAATGGAGGAGAGAGCTTTGGTGTGTGAACACACCACCAAGACACTCGGTGCCTTTCTGCCATGAGTTCTGCATTTCAGTAATTACAGACTTCAGTCCTTTGTGCAGCCTGTTCTTTCCTAACATTTTCAGCCTTCCAGTGGGTTATATAACTGTTTTATTTTTTTATAAATAGGATTAATATATAAAATGTTTTAAGTGCAATAAACACAGAAAAATATAAAATGTTTCAAGCCTGTGGCTGTCTCCCAGTGTTTTGCCCATTTTTCGTATCACCAGATGAGGGTGAAGGAAACACAGAGCAATGCTTCCAAGCAGGCTTGTGAATCCAAGGACCAGCTATTTTTGTGACCTATGAGAGCAGCCAACACACACCCAACGTACGCTGAGAGCTTTTGTTCATACACAGAGAAAACAAAGGACACGCACGTTCGCTACTCTTTCCTATGGGAAGATTGCACAGAAAGAGAAAGTTGCCAGCTTCCAGGGCACAGTGCATTTCTCAAACTGACATTCACACGGTGTCTCCGAACTGATTTGTTATGAGACTAAACATCAGGACTAAACGCTTAAACTCGGTTGGTACTGGGGACAAAACTGTAGAACCACAGCCACACTTTACTACAAGCATTGGACTGTAGTACGAGGACAGTTTGAACGGTATTTTCCCCCCTCCCCCGAAATACACACTTCAAACAGGAAAGCAGTCCAACAGTTTTCTAAGACACAAGAACAGGACGCGAGTTTAGTCCTTCAGAACAAGCTGTCTGTCTTCATCAGGGTTGTAGCAGCCATCTTGCACCAGAAATCAGCCCAGGCTTTTTTTTTCTCCGTCCCTTACCTTCTTCCTGTTAGTATCCAATGACCTCTCATTTCCCTGGTGGTTTCTGACTACATTTTCTTTCAAACATTCAATTTTTCATATTTTTAGTGTTGCTGTGGCAGTCTAAATGTCTTTTTCTTCTTATTGTTGCAGTTTTCTCACTATTTCCCTGAACATCTGCAAGACAGCCCATCTGGGTTGACACAGTGTGAGATGAGGCAGACAGGCATTGCCAACAAAGGGCTCCCACTGCAGTGAGTGGGCTGTTGGAATCAGATGTTTTCTAAGACGTCTATGGGGACAAAGCCTTTCTTCTTCCCGCTGTATACCTTGATAAAGCCATCGTGTTCCTTTTCAGAAGTCACACAAATCTGAATACAAAAAAGGTAAGAAAATGTTAAACTCTTTGCCATGATCAAAGAGACAAATTATTCCAGGGTATTTATCAGGCAGGTTAGACATCTTGCTAGTTACTTCTATAAGTAGAACAATCCCTGTTGGACTCTCACTGCTTTGATAAGAATTTCAAACTCACATATTTAGAGAGCTACATTTCCCCTGTCTCCCTGAAGTGCCACATATGCATGAAAGATATGAAAATTGTTAGGAACTTTGTGGTGGATAAAAGATTTTGAAACTTCAATTTTGACTTCAGCCTACTGTAATGATCATGCTTTAGTTGCCTGTGTATGAGAGAAATGGGTATTTCAGATCATGAGCTATCTGACTCCCTCAACATCTGGTGGTGAAAAGTAATTGTGGGTCACTTGTAGCAGCTGATCTGAACGCAAGCATGTTCTCTTTTGCATGTTAAAGGAGCCTCGGTACTTCTCAGACCAGCAGTAGATTATGTTATTTACTCAGCCCTTGCACCTGCAGATGCCTGTTTTGGATACCAAAATGTGTGACCCTGATCAAGCTCTCTAAGAGTGTTTTCACAACACCTACTCCACAGGGAAGAAGTTGTGAAATCATGTCGTCTTTGTAATAGCACAAATATTACATTGTGGTAAAGGTTTTCGTTTCCTCATGACCTTTGTGATCTTGGGCATTTCCACTTCAAGGCCTTTCTTGAAACATTTGGTAATGGCCGAGCCAGTTGAAAGCCTAGTGGCACAGGCATTTTAGACTGGGCAGAGCACCACACCAAATAAAGACTTGTTTTCAAACGTTTGTGCCAAAGAACTATATATTTCCTACTAGTCAAACAAGATTAAAATATAGCTGGAAAACTGAAGGTCCTATTGGGACCACTCCACACACTGATTTCTCATGATGTCAGTGCCAGCCTCCTGTCTGTACTAACACTCATCTCTGTCTGATAAGTATTTACAATGTTTATTTACAATAATTTAGAGGACATGAAATGAACAAAAATAGCTCTAAAGTGTTCCTGGATAAATCCATTTCAGCATGACTATTATGGGTGACACCTAAATACCACATCTGAATTCCTGGCCAGCTTGTCCTGTTGTGGCACGCATAAAATTTATTAGCAACACTGACGCTGCCAGAAGCAAATGAAAGGTCGTAAGAAGGAGGTGAAGCTGCTTCATATTTATCACCTCCAGTATTTGGAAATAGGGAGGTGGGTCTCTGTACCTGCAAACAAAGTTTTGGAAAGTAAATGGACTCATTAATTTTCTTACTTAACCTGCCTACTCAACACTAACTGAATTGGATCCCTGGGGCAGAATGACTGAGCACACCAACAGGGCTGATATGCAATTAGAAAGAATAATGTATTGTTTGAGCTAAATTACATGGAAAGCGTGGGAGAGGTCTAGAATTGATGCTGTCTAGTTTAGGTTTTGTTGCAAAACAGCCAAGCTCATTTATGTCATGAATCCCCAGCACAGCATCTGCTTCCTCTGCAGTCACATCACCATTCAAAACAGAGAGGTGCAAAGCACTTGGACGCAGAAAGGTGTTTCTAACTACTGCTGCGTGTTGGTCTCTGTCTCTGAGAAAGAAATGATGAGAGAAAAAGCCTGCAAAGCAGCACAAGGCTAAGGATGGACAAGTATGGAAGACTATCCAAGTGTGGGAAGGAGCGTTAGTTGAAAAGTCCCCCTTCTCAGTTAATCCCTACTGCTATGAGCCTTTGCACCTTCTCCATAACTAGACCTGGCTGGTTAAAAGGAATGATTCACTCCATCACTGTGTTTTTCTCCTAACTGAAGAGGTCTGCAAGACATCTAGCTTTTTGATAGGATCCCCAAAATAATCACATCTCCAGCAGGTTTATATTGCTCACTAACCCTGATGACTTTTTTTTTTTTCGCTTAATCTCTCTGGTGCTGTGCAGAACATATTGCAAGAACAGAGTGCTTTTCCCTGTTGTCTTGTATTGTCAGCTGAATGATTTGTGGACAAAAGAAAAATACTGAGTTTTCTGAACACTGTTTTTCTTTGTTTTTGGAGTGAAAAATACGGCAGATTTCTTCTTTTTTCAGTGGTGTGGGGTATCATTATTTTTTTTTTCTGTTACTCATTTGAGTGCTCCTTGGTATCAGTGAGAGTGCTCTGCTGCAGCAATAACTTCAGATCTTCACTGGGCATGAGGAGTACAATGCCTTTATGTAAGACCTCTCACTCTACATACCAACACATAGATCTGAATTCTCTCAAATTCCAGCTGAAATTCTCTCATACTAAGACACTAAGCCTTGCATGTGCCAGACCCAGATGGCTGCGTTTTTTCCCACTACTTTCCAAGGAAGGGGAGGGTTCAGGGGCAGAGTAAGCTCAGCCACAATATGCCACACTTTCATAATCCTGTGCAACTCAGGTCTCCTGGGTCTGTGACAGCTGCTGGAACTTTGCAAAGCCCTGGAGCTACTCCAAATTCCGCAGTTTTCAGAGAAGACTGAATAAAACACCATCTATGGCCACTTTCGCTCTCATCCCCTTTTATGAATGCTGCCAAGGATTTCACCCACAGGTTGTAGCCTGGAGATTCGGCTCTTGATTTTCTTACATGGGTGTAAATCCAGAGTAATCTCAGATGAGGACATGGTAGCATCCAGAGTTTTGGATTCCACCCGATGAATCAGCTGTTGCTGAGGATTAACCCTGATGGGAGTGGCAAAGATGATGGTTTTGAAGGCATGAAGTGCCACAGGTACTGACAGGTGGTCATGGTTTTCTGTATAAAGCTGGAAACTGCTTAAAATGGCAGCTACTCAGGGTGGCATGTTTTGGGGGGCAGGCTGCTGGCCTGACTAGAAAAGTGAGCCAGAGTAGCCACTCTGCAGTGAATTTGGTAGGAACACAAAGGGAGACAGTTGGGTTTTTTCCCCTGCACTGTGGCTCAAGAGATTAGTAGTGGAGTAAGCCAAAAGGTAAGAAACCACATCTCAGGCTATTTCTCACTCAATGAGTTATCTTTAGAACTATCTGAAAGTGGTATCTAATTTCATAAAGTTACTTCCCTGTTCTTTTACCTCATTTTCTTTAAAAAATACTCAAAACACTAAAAACAAAACAAACAAATGTTCAGATCGTGACTGTTGTCTGAACTTGTCAACATCTGCCCTGAGAATTTTTTATCTGTCAGTCAGCCCTGAGCAGGTGGGGGAGACGAGCAATTAGGAAATTGTCCTTTAAACTATATGGTCATTCCTGTTCTTCTAAATCCTCTGCCTTGGATTTGGGCTGAAGTGGCCAGTTCCCTTTGTCTGGGAGTAATTTTGAACTTGCCATAAGTTTTTGCAGCTGTCTTCTCTTCTTTCTTCCACATAATTAACCCATCTGACATCCACAGACTGGTTTTGAAGAAGTAGGACCTTGGTTATGAGGGCACTACAGTCTCAAGAGCTGTCCTGGAGCCCACAGACAGTGCCAGGTCAAGAGGTCTGCAAGTTCAAGTCTTCTGTTTGCAAGAATGACAGCACAGGGACACTGTGAGCTTCTATATCTGCTGCTGCCAGTGCACCAAAGTACTTGCATATGTGAGCCTTGTAGATGGAAATAATAAGCAGTTCAGTTTCCATAACCATTCAGTCATACTGCAAATTATGATGAAGGGTTTTATATCAGTTGTTTCACTAGCTTTTGGACTGAGAACACTGGCTTGTTTTACCTATATCACTTACTTAACGTTTTAAAGAAGATCTGGACTAGACAGGATGCATAATGATCTGTGCCCTTGTTTTGGACTCTTGCAAATCTTGTGTGCCACTCAGCATCCCTGAATGAATGGGGACACCCATCCCTTCTGAGCAAGACTGACGTCAATGGGAATCAGAGATAGCTGGAAAAAGACCCTGTTCCCTTTCAGCCTAGCCGTGAAGTGCAGCATTTAAAGCTGGGGAGCACATGAGGAACTGCAACATCGCTTTCAGTGCTGAGTTTGCCTTTTGAGTGATTTGATTTGAATGCATTAGTCACTGTGATGAAGCTGATTTTCAAAGGCAGCTGAGTCATGCTCTTAGAAGCTCAGCTTCTTTTACAGCATCCCAAAAATATGGGGAAATAAAGTAACTCCTAGGAAATGAGGTGAAAAGCCAGGTAGCAACAAAGCATCCAGGCTAATCAGAAGGCCTGAGAGAGGTGGATTTCCTGGATCTGTAGACCTGCCCTCTAATCCTGCTTTATTAAGCCTAGCCTTGTGGATATGTGACATTTGTAAAACACCCATCACAAAATGGGTCTGTTGCACTGACTTTTACGTAAACTCACAGTGCACTCTGGATGAGGCAAAGAGTTTCTGATACCCAGTTTGTTACAAATGTCACAGTTTGGGGTAATTTCTGTTGCCCAAGATCACTTGTGCAGTTTAAATTCAATTGTGTTATTTAATTACAAAAAGCCGAGCTCTAAAGCAATTTGTATTAGTGTGACTGTAGATGTCAGAGGCAGCCAGGAAAGACTGTAGATCAGTCACACCTGCCTGTCAGAGGCAGACAGGAAAGGGTGTGAGTAGGTTTTTTTTTCAAAGTAAAAGCAGACATTCAAACAGCAGATTATCTTGACTTCTTTAAAAGTAAGGATGATCAAATACGTTAAAGACATTTTAAGAGATGCTTTTCCAAATATTGATGACATATTAGATATCGTGATTTTTTTTTTTCTTTTGTGAACAGAGGTCAAATCAGAGCCTGTTGTCATGCAAAGAAGTATTTGTATAATGTATAGTAATGAATTTGGGTAGTCTAGGGCAGAAGTTACAGGCTGGAAAAATTTTATATATACAAGTGTGGTACAATCAATCAGAGCTGGAAATTATGCAGTTCATATATTTTGTGAGAACAGCTTAAAAGTGTGGAAAGCCACTGAAATTGGCCAGGTTTGGTTTCCCTATTGATAATCTTGCTTTACTGATGTCAGGGGCTATGCCTGCCTACCTCCTACAGATCCCTGATTGAGCCCTGTGGTGCGCAGTCATCTTCTGAATTGCTTTTAAGACTCAAAAATCTGTCAGTGAACCCTAAACTCCAAGATGCTGGCATCTCTGAAGCAGTACATTTTTTCTCCTCCAGGCTGGGTTTCATATTGCATAGTGAGATTTTCAAGGGATCCTTTGTGAAGACTAGCTCGTGCATATTGCTCGAGATGGGTGAACAAACTGTGTGGTTATTCTTCAGCCCTCTCCCCGAATAACGGCTTTGCCAGAAAGGTTTGCATGACGCTGAAACTGCAAATGTTATTTCCAAGGCACGAAACCACCAAACGATTCCAGAAAAAGTCTTACTCATTGTGCCTCAAGCTTTGAAAATATCTCTGCTTGCCTGAAATGGCTTTTCTTAGGGTAGTGATGTGGCTTTGTTGATGTGAATATATTACCTTTTCCCTTGCAAGAGTAGACTCTCTACCCAGAAAAATTCATATAGGGCATAAAGAGGACAGAGACCTGAAGGATTAACCATGGAGGGTATCAAGCAATATAAAGAAAATTCATATTATTGTCACTGGATAAGTTTTTTTGTTAGTATATCATCTTCGCCTTCGTTGTCAGAATGGTTCTGTATTCTTGTTAGACCACACGGAAAGTGACTCAGTGAAGTAACTTTGCCATACTATAGTCACAGGAATTTATTAGACCAGTTAATTAGTTTTTCTAGCTAAAGCGAGACTTGACAGGAGTTAGGAGTGATGAATAATTGCCCCTTCTCGCTAATCTGGAAGAAGTCAGTGCTTCGCACATAGTAGATGTATTGCAGTCACAGAGCTCTGAAGACTGTGCTCAGAGACAGGTAAGATGGCTGATGACATCCCACAGAAATTCCCAATAGAACAAAAGACAAACATAAAAATTCTGCCAAAGTTTTCCCACAAGTCCCATTCAGATGACTTTTTTTTCATGCCTTCCCCTATCTCACCTCTCTCTCTGCTTCACACGGAAAACAATGGAGAAATAAAGGACAGAAAATAAGAGAAATGAATGAAGAAAGAAGAAAGGAAATTTGACTTTGGAAATAAAAAATAAACTTTTAAAGTAAAAAATTCCCAATAACAATTAAAATGTTTTTCACAATAAGAGCTTTCCTACAGTGAAGGTAGAGTTGTTCTTTTATTTAAAAAAAACCCAAACAAAACAAAACGAAAAATTATGCCCTATATGGAAGGACAGTGGGAAGCAGGTGAGTGTCTGTGGCCTCACTGTGGCTGTCCCACCTGGAAATTACTCAAAATGGCCTTCAAGCTACTTAAATGTCCGCTTTTTGCATAATTTGTATGAGAGTGGAGCGGGATCTGTTTGCTGAGCTCCTTTCCTCTCATGTCTCTGCATTCATGTGTTTGTGCAGCCTGATCTCTACCCCTTGTTTCACAATAAATATTTATTTCTTTCTTCCTCTGAAGTATCTCCCACGTGGAGCGAGCATCCAACAGCATTCATATTCAGCCTCAGCATTTGTGTGGGCTTGAGATAGAGCCAAAAAAGTTTTCTAAAAAAAAAGGAGGTAGTAGAGAGACAGGATAGATTTATCCCTTTCTTTACCTCCTGCCTTGCCAGAGATGACAAGGCACCCTTGACTCCAAGCTCCCTTTGTAAGGTTATTGTGAAATAGGGACAATAGGAAGGTCCTCGTGTTTAGACGAAGCTGCCAGGCCTGCCCACTTGGAAACTGTGGTTTTGTGAGAACTGAGGCAAGAAACTGGGCTCTCACTGCTTGCAGCAGTAGCCACGCTGACACAGATGATCTGGTATGCCCACTAATGAGAAGTGACGCAGATCTTGACCATTCCCTCATGCTGGCATGACATATTCCAACACTACCGTTTCCTACCTTTGCCTTTGTGTATTGCTTATTTTAGAACACAAAGCCTCCAAAAGCTTTTGTTCTGCTTTGGTAATATTTCTTTTGTCTGTGTGCACAGACAAAAAAAAATTAAAAGAGATGTTGGGTAAAAAGAATGTAAGAACTTTCTTTCTAGAATCTGCAGAGCTGCCCAATGTACTCTGTGTACAGGGGCAGTTAAAATATGTTCTGGTCACTGTATTTCTGTGCCTTCCTTAAAAAGCTGTGCACCCAAGGACTGTTAGCACTTGCATGTTTTGCTATTCCACAAATCAGCAGCAGCAAAGCCGTAAGTTAATCCTGTCCACCAGCGGAGTGAATTGTTAAAGTTCTGCATGGAAAAATCTACAGCCCTGAAGTCCACTCTGGTTCTGACTTCTTCTCTACTTTATTAAAATCAGTGGCTGTCCAGGCTGTAAGGCAAACTATTTCTGGTGATGTGACACAGTTGCCACAGGAAACAAAAGACCTAAGGAGGTGGAAGAGCATTAGGCCTCACAGGGTGCAGTGAGAAAAATCTACCTTTTTATTGCATCCAGGTGTCAGAGAACTCAAGCTGTGCATCACTTTTAGTATGTCCTCCTCTTATTTACATGAGCTTATGCCACAAACCTGTCCCTTAATGCAGGTTTTGAGTCATGGCTTGTGCCTAGTGAACCCACCTGAAGGACACAAAGTAGAAGGAGCTGCTGAAAATACACCAGGGGGAATGGACCTTGCAAGTCCTCTCTGTAAGTACTGTACTTAAGCTCACAGGAGCTCTTACAGCTTATAATATATTACAGCCTGTAGAGATGGTAATTAAGTGGTAACACAAAAATTTAAGGATTAAAGATACCTTGCAACTGGCAAAGAAGAGTTAGATTTAGGATTTACAGCTCTGTGTGATGTTGTCTTAACTCTGTTCCTGTTGAAGCAAAGACAATGGGCTGTGTTTAGATCCTTAGGTAAGTTAAGGTCTGGTGAGGGAGCCACTGTCTTTTATTAGATTGGCTCTAACAGTGAGGGGAAAACGAGATCATTTTTCAGGCTCACAAGGTCTACTGCTAAGACTCTGTGTTCATTCCTCTGAAGTCAGTAAGAGAGTGCAAATTATGTAAAGTATCACTGTGAATGTCTGTGAGACTGAAAATTCAGACAATGTTAGGCACTGAGTATGTGTTTGCACAGGGCAAATATTGCTCTTAACTGGCTGCTAGCCACTGTTACCCTACAAATAATAAATCTTGTAAAATTGCAGTGAAAATATCTGCCTGTCCTCATCTTGCACAATTTTCCCTTCAGTCATTGGTAAGACTGATGGATGCTCTAGTCCAGTGAGGGTCCAGCACAGAGGCTCTTACCTGGTTCTCTTTCAGAGTTATCTGTCCCTGTTCTTTGCAGCCAATGAAAGTCCTGATGCACCTGTAAATCTTCTCATTTTGTTGCACTCTCTGAACAAAGTTAGCAGGAAAAAATCCAGTTCTGTCATCAATTCTCCCCTGTGAAGGAAACATATCAATAATAGAAGATTGTTAACAGTAGCAGCTTTAATACAAGTTCAGTATTGAAAACAAGATGTTTTTCCTTTTGGAAAGAAAACAGACATAAACTGACCAGCACATACCTTCCACCAGTCTTCATTAGAGTCTTCCAGAAGTGTGATCATATCCCCTGGCCTGTAATTAGAAGAGGAATAGTATGTAAGACGACTCTTCATTGTCATGTTGAATCAGCTTCCGCAATTCCCTTCTAATAGGAAGGTGGTCCTTCCAAGATTATTTTGTCTGAGCATTCACTGCAGGTAGACTTAATAAGGTGGCAAGGTTTTCTTCAGTCACACATGGTAAATGTAGAAAGAGAGTCTCTGTATCTTGGGGCTAGATCTTTATTTTGAGACAACAGCTGTGAACTGGAAGTTTTGCTTCCTGTTTATTAAGAAGCTGTTTAAAATACAGTCCCTATTTGTTAAAGGCATTATTGCTTTACTTTAAGACATTTCACACTGCTGGGACACTACTTCATCATCTGTGTTTTCAAGCTGTGATTGTAGAAGAAAGGCAGCAGGAAAATAGTTCTATTTTACTGACAAAGGCAATTAGTCAGCAGGGATATAATTCTGCCCGAGAATGTCTTTTTTATTTGAATGGGACATATTTACCTTTATAATGTGTGGTGCTGGGTTGTAATTGCTAAGTATCAGCATCCAGCTGACTAGCTCCAAAGCAGAGCTAGGAGAATAATTTGTCTGGAAACACTAATAGCAAAATTTGCTAAGCTGATTTTGTGCAGGTAGTTGAACAGTTATTTGACCTTTTCCCCTCCATTGGTGGCACTTCATCAACATTCCTATGTAATTATAATAGTGGTATGTTGTAGAAAGTCAGTGGGCAACCATTTCCAAAGGGACTAACTCCAGAAAGCTCTGTCTGCTGAATAAGAGACATTTCTTGATCTTAATAAAATTAATTGTTGACCCCTAATTATTCTGCTTTGCCTGTTAGGCTCACTGTATTGTTGTGGTATCAGCACAAGAGCCTGCAAACACATCAGGAGCATATGATGGATAACAGGTCCAATTTAACAGGCTCTTTCAGAGCATGCATAGAAAATGTGGTTCTGTCCAGGACGCAGCTGCAGGTGTGGTCAGTGGAGAGCCTCTCTGGTCCACTTTCCAGATAGTTATCACTCCTGCTGACAACTGGAGAAACAGGCATTTAGTCTTCTAATACTGTGCAATCTGAAACAGGATTTTCCTCAAGCCCTCCTCAAGAACCTGTTTCAATGTATTTGGAATAATTACATGTTGCTGAGGTGAGAAAGGAAGCTAGAGAAAATTGACAACTTGGTATCCCAGTGGTAAAAGATTTTTTTTTTCAATGGGAAGGAATATCTGAGTCCTTTAATACAGTTAATATTTAATATGAAACACTCAAAGAGGTTTTAAGGGAACCCATAACTTCATAGTGAATAGACTGGGGCCAACACCATTGGAGGCCTTACACTGAAAGGAACAATGCTTTCAACAAGAAGGATTTAGAGAGCCTTGTCCACCCAGTACTCTTCAGCCCGGTTGTTAGAAAAATAACCCTGAAAATATAAATTTATTTGGCTGTCAGAGAAAGATGGCAACTGAACCTAAAGTCTCTCTCTGTCACTTGTCTGAGCACAGAGAATTTTAGGTTGAAGGCCTGCTGATTTTGCTGATATTTTTTTTTCCCTAGAAGAGAGCTAATAGAGATGTCTTTAATCTCCAAAAAGGATTCAACATAGAAATCCCATCTGGACCTGTAATTCTTGCAGCCTAGATTTAGGCTGCTAATCCCTGAAAGAGGGTAACCCACTTGGTTCTTACTACTGGTTGAAATCAGTCAGGTCTCATCTTTTTCTTCTGTAAATCACAACCCTGGATAAGTTGTCTGCTCTACCTCACTGCTCTAGACTTCAGGAGGTGGCAAGATAGGCATTCATGTAGGTCCCTTCCAACTATTCTATTCTATTCTATTCTATTCTATTCTATTCTATTCTATTCTATTCTATTCTATTCTATTCTATTCTATTCTATTCTATTCTATTCTGTTAATTTCATTTCATTTCATTTCATTTCATTTCATTTCATTTCATTTCATTTCATTTCATTTCATTTCATTTCATTTCATTTCATTTCATTTCATTTCATTTCATTTCATTTCATTTCATTTCATTTCATTTCATTTCATTTCATTTCATTTCATTTCATTTCATTTCATTTCATTTCATTTCATTTCATTTCATTTCATTTCATTTCATTTCATTTCATTTCATTTCATTTCATTTCATTTCATTTCATTTCATTTCATTTCATTTCATTTCATTTCATTTCATTTCATTTCATTTCATTTCATTTCATTTCATTTCATTTCATTTCATTTCATTTCATTTCATTTCATTTCATTTCATTTCATTTCATTTCATTTCATTTCATTTCATTTCATTTCATTTCATTTCATTTCATTTCATTTCATTTCATTTCATTTCATTTCATTTCATTTCATTTCATTTCATTTCATTTCATTTCATTTCATTTCATTTCATTTCATTTCATTTCATTTCATTTCATTTCATTTCATTTCATTTCATTTCATTTCATTTCATTTCATTTCATTTCATTTCATTTCATTTCATTTCATTTCATTTCATTTCCGTGTCTGAAACCTGGGGTTGCTTGTCTTCAGGATTCTCTCTTGTAATATAAGGCCATCTCTTAGAATAAGTGTATTACTGCAATGTCCTACTTTACTTATGCCAGAGCATTGGAAAATCCGACCGACTGCTCCTGCTGTTAGGGAAGAAATCCAGGCTATGGTAAGTTCTAATTTCAGCTGAAATCAGAGCTACACGTCTTCACTGCAGTAATCTGCCACTCACTGTATCCTCCCAGAGATGAGCTGAGAACTCCAGAAATCTGCCCTAACTCTTCCTCTTGGGTCAGGTGTTTCCCCTGCTATTTGCCTTTGTTATGATGGAGCACATCAGTGCCTGGCTGGTTCCCAGCTTGGATTCCCAGGACAGTGCTTGTCAGTCTTGACAACATTGCTCTGCTGAGCCCACCTCCAGCACCTCAACTATATTAAATGGGAATTCATGCAACTGAGCTGAATCCTGCGTGGCTCTGCAGTAACATAACAACATTACCAGCTATTGGGCATCCCTTATGGAACAGTGTTAACACATATACAACTGAATTTCTGACCACGGGACAAACAGTGCTGCTGTGGTTGAGTAACGCTAGTCTAATACCTAGCTGGTATCCCTGGAAAGAGCCTGGTGTCCCCTGAAAGAGCACATTTCAGACCACAGGCTGCTCTTTCCCCTAAAATGTGGAACAGGATAATTTTGAAGATTGATGTGTTTTCTGGATTTCTGTGTCTGGATGAGGATGGCAGTCCAGTGCAGGCTTGTCTGAGAGGTGTTTTATTTCCTGGAAGAAATGCGCAAGATGGAATACACTCCTAAAGAGCAGGATGAAAAGTGGAATCTTTCAGGCAGAATAGCTGGCAAGTTGCACTAAAGGTTACCATTTACTGTGGTTATTTCCTGAAGAGCTGAAATTCCTAAAGTAATGATCAGGAAACGCAAGCAAAGCAGAATTATAGGAAAACTTGTAATTTCTGCCTTACATAGCACCCTTTAATTCCAGAGCAGCGACAAGGCACAGCTGGGAACAGGAAAAAGGCTTTCAGTGTTGCAGATGCTGAGGAGAGGGGCATTTCTCTGCCAAATCCCTAAATTCTGTGGCACATGCACAATTATTTTGAAATAGGGATGCCTTGAAGACAGGCAACATGTTTCACAGTAAGAACTCTAAGGACCATGCAAAACGTGAGTAGCTTGAACAAAGTAATTTCAGTGAAAGAAAAGCTGTCATTTTCCTTCAGTGGGCTTGTAATGCAAGCAACTGATGCAGAACTGAGGAAGTAAGTGCTAAAAATAACAATTAACAAGGTTATTTTGCAAAGATCTCATGCGAAAACACTGCCATCCAACAGCTGGACATCATTCTCTTTTTTCAGACACAACTGAATAAGAGGGAGGATCAAACAGGACTGGTAAAATTTTTAGCATTAGCATGAAAGCTGGTGGAGAATTCCTAGCTGAAAGCTTCTGATTGAAAAACAAAGCAACTGAGAACATTTTATAGCTGAAAGCCATCTTGCTCCTAAAGTGACATAAGTATTTTTGAAACTTTTAATCTATTGTATCCTTGCCAAAAGAATTGGTCAGCAGTTCTTTTTAACTGTGAGAATATCTTTGTAGCTAGAAGTGGTTACCTCTATAAAAATGTATATTAAACACGTCAGAAGAAACCCTCCTTCCCCCAAAGTCATATATAACCATATGACCATCAGTGCAAATGGGTCAAATCAACCAACAAATATTTTGGGGTTTACCTCATCTCCAAGTCTTCATTTTCTTGTGGTACAAATTTGTACAAGGCAACATAGGTGTTCATTTGTAACGTACTTTTATAAAATGGTCCCTTTAAGAAAAAAGAGAAAGAGAAAATTTAAATATTTGCTCTGTAAAGGAATTTGGTTCGCTTTGTTAGAGACAGAGGAACCAGAACCTGATCTTAAAATAAATTAGCTGCAATCATCTCTCTGTTCTCACAGCTTGGAAGACTATGGCCCAGTACATTGCAGGCTATTAAGGCAGTAACTATCTTAATTTAGAAATAATAGTATTTGAACTCCAAGATCAAATTCCAGGCTTCCAAAGAACACAAGCAGAAATTTGCACAGGCTGGTCTTTGGGATGAGATCTTAAAAATGAGTGTGTCCTTTTTCTCTCTGTAGTATATATGGCTCTTATGAGCCCAGTAGTGTATTATTGGCATTATATAAGGTGTCTAGTCTACAGTCCTCATTATGGATGGAGCTAGAATTGTACAGTGCACAGGTCCAAATTCAGAGCAGGAAAATCACTTTCTTAAAGTGATTTTAATGTGTGAAAGCTTTTTGTGCTGGATTTTCAACAGAGAAGACTGGCTACTCTCCCCCCTCACTTATTCCATTGTTAATCTGGGGAGAAGAAAAGAAAAAGCAGCTAAAAAAGCACTAAATAATTTTCAAAATCAAATCTGTGATTTTTACATTATGGTGGTTCTGTTGTAAGTACATGGCTTGCACGCTGGATCTTTTGTATTCCCAAACCAATTTGCAATAAGCAGACAAACATAAAAATGACCACAAAGGATAAACCAAAAAGCCATCCAGTAAGGTATATTGCTTACAACAGTGGCCAGCGGCCCAGAAAGGGTATAAGAAAATGACAGTCAGATATCACTGACCCATTAGACCTAGTCAAGTTCCTCAGACAGCCATAAAAACAAGAGTTTTACGTGACTTCGCATTACCATTGCATCATCACAAAATTTATGCTCATACCGGGGAATGTATACTTTTTGGTTCTTCTCCAAAGTGTTCTGTGCCATTTTCAGAGTATGTAAACACTGAAATAGAGAAAACACATGACATTTTAGGAGTAGTTTAAGGCTCTTCACCTTAACAGGATCACCTTGATTTTGTTGATCTCTTCCACCTTAACAGGATCACCTTGATTTTGCTGATCTCTTCCCTTTCTCCCTTATTTTTTTGATTCCTTGTGGTCTCCTCTGAAACCTTCTACACTCCCAACAAAACCATGTATGCTGTTGGCACATGACACAGTATCTGTCCTTGAGAATTTACAAGTGTAACGAATAAACCATTTTGATCAGATGAACATACACAAGTACAGCACTATGAACAGAACCTAGGTACAGTAAGTGCATTACTATTTAAAGTCCAGCAGGCTTTTTCTCACACTGAGTACTGTATTTTCATGTTTAGGATAAGCAGTATCTCCATTTTAAAGCACCTGCAGAAGCTGATGATCATATATGAGCAATTCTGGGGAAGTTTGTATGCAAAACCCCTTCCTCCCCCTCTTCGACCTCTAAGTGTTTGATAGCCTTCTTTGGTCTCTCTCTCCAGCAGTCCATGCCTGCCTCTCTCTCTGAATTTACAGGAGGTACCTGAATTGCTTTCAGACCAGGGTGGGTAAACTCTGACACAGGCCTGCAGATGTAGAAATTTGCTTTTAAGTTATTAAATCAGAAACTCATAGAATAAGACAACAGTCACAGTGCCTAACGTACTTGATAGGTAATCAGTTACCCTCTATTGTAATTGATTCATGACCTGACTGATACCTGTCCTCAGTTATCTCTCTAGAAAAAACACAGTGGCTTTATCATTTTGACTGAATTCCCCCTTCACATTTTAAGAACTGCCTAGAGTTTCTTGCTTCTGGATGATGTCTGAATATGATTTTAATAGCTGGAGTCTTTGATCCGCTAGAACCATCAGTGTCTTCTCCTACCATTTACCTCTGTAGGTGTTTTGAGCAGAAGCTGGACTTTGTAGTGTCTAACAATTCAGAAATCTCTAAAGTGGTAGTTTCAAGGGTCTGGGGGCATTTTCTTTTTGTTTCTCTGTCATACAGTTACATGCATTCAGGGGAAAAAAGGTCCAGGGAACACCAAACCACTGAATTTTTCTCCTCTGCTCTTTCACTTGCTTGTCCTTTCTTTCATTAACACATATTTCTAGGACTAGTCTACATGGTAGTTGACAACCTAACAGAGTCTGTGGAGAAGCTTTATGAGGGAAATAGTAAGGTTCTTTGATAGTAGAGAATTGTACTTGGATATTGAAAAACATGACAGTGTTCTTGTAACAGATAAGAGACAAGTGAAACAGCAGCCACAACACGCATGAGAAAGATTTTGTACAAAGTGACAGGCATTCATGAGCACACACATCTTCTCTGACAAAATGTAAGACAATGTTTTAGTCATAAAGTTCAATTGTGAATGTGAAGGGAGCACGTGAGCTGATACCTGCCACACTTAACCTGGAAATGCCACAAGTTTTGTCTGGCTGTCCTGACTGCAGTGGATCTGGGGCCTCAATACGCTCCTCACCAAGTCCTGTTGCAAATGGACTCCGACCCTGCAGACTGCCACATGTACCAGCAAGAAAACCTTAGAAATAAACCTAATTTCCTATACCATTAATATAGGTGTATATGTATGTCTGGCATCTGTATGAAGGGGTTTAAAGTGCTGCTATTACAGTTTGGCAGTGCTTAAGTCCTACTCAAATCACTAAGCTTTGTTTTTCATGTTCAGAAGTAACAGAGCTAGGAGGCAAATTGAAGGTGTTCTGGTGAATACTGAGTTGGGTTACCAGGAGCCTTCTGGACTTGCAAAAAGTCATTCACCAGACGAAGTAAAAGTATTTCAGCATCATGTCTGGAGTAATTCCTGTTTGGTGACAGAAAATAAAGCAAGTTACTAATGCACAGCCTCATGAACTGTGGAGCTGATCCAGCAGGTGGGGAAGGAGCTGAACTGTATCCTTGTGCTGCCTGAGAAGTGCTCATCAAAACTGGGTTTGCAGGGAGGACATCCCATATTTCACTCAAGAGGAAAGTGCTCAAATCACTTTTGATAACAGGCTCATAGATGTCACCTAAAGTGCAGTTTGGCTTTTGGGACTTCTGTTACAGATGGCCATTCACAGCAGTGAAAGAGTATAACTGGCTTAGAGGAGGCTGAAGGGCTGAAAATTAGGTATGCCATCTCACAGTTGTAAACTGGGAAGCTTTGCTTCATAGGATTTATGCCAGGGCCTGAATGAAAGAATCTCCCCTTGAAGTTGTTGTCATAGGAGTTCTACAGGGAAAATTACATGGCCACATGTGTGCTGGGTCCTTTCGCCCTTCTGGAGGCTGTCTTTTCTGCTGTATCCCCTTACCAAAGAGCATCAAATGTACATTTTCCTAAATACTTATTTGCAGAAGACGGTATTTTAATAGGAAAAAAACTGAACAACACAAACCCAACTGTAATGGACCTGATTCATCAAGGTATTAATGTGGAACTTCCTGGTAAAGAGGCAGTGGACAACTGAGGAAAAGGGAGTCATGAGTCACTCTGTAACAACATTTTGAATGTACATTGTTAAATTTTTAATCTATGTTTAGTTCGTGGTCTCTGGATGTTAATAGGAGGCACTTGAATCTGAAAGCCATAGAGGTATGTTGTTCATATCTCCACACAACAGAAATCCATCTCTTTTCATATTTGTTTCCCCTAGCAGCAGCAGATAAAAAAAAAAAAAAAAAAAAAGGAAAAAGGGATTTTTACACCCTGAAAAGGATTTTACCATTTTCATAGCTTGTGCAAACAGTGCAGGCAGTTTATTAAAAATCTACCAAGAGGAAATTTTCGGAGTGACTGATGCATAATTTATACCCTGAGCCTCTGAAGGATGGATTGTAAAAAAGCCAGTGCTGATCAAAGGAATCATTAATGTGCTGTGGAAGTTATTTGGAGGTTTGACACATGCTGAGTTTTTAAACTAATCTCTTTAAGTAAGTTCCTTGAATGCTTTTCCGTGCATTCAGTGAATACAGATCTCAGGAAAAAAAAGTTTCTTTGGGTTTCAGAAATGAAACTATCAACTTGCAAAGAAAGAAAAATCTGAACAGTCAAGGGTCGATTTAATCTCAGGTGGGCAGGATTAAACAGAGTGGTGCAGACTGAATTCTCTATCTTTAACCAGGTCAGGTCAACTTGCACTTGCAAGACAGAAAATTTAACAAAATTTTCAGGTGAAATCAGATAACATGGATGAGATGTTCACAAAACAAGAGGAAGGAAATCACTGAACACAGTGAGGAGAGGTGATAGGACCGAGATGGGAGGAAAGGAACAAGGAGGTGGCATAATATGGCAACAGACAGATGAAGGTGGCATTTCACCTATATGAATTGGTAGCAGCATGTAAGTAGAACTGGGGGTGCCATGAAGAAGAAAGTTATGCTCAGTGTGGTTTGGTTTTGTTCTGTACGTCTTGTGAAATTCAGCAAAGCAGATTTCAGGTGCTGCTAGGGAAGCTGCCTCAATTGTTTGGGTCTGAAGTTATGCTGAGTAATTACCCTTTTTGTTTATTACTTCCACCACCACGACTGAATTCAAGAACAGGGTCACAAACACCAACTCTTGGTGGCTGAGATTTCATTACTAAGTTCTCGATGCTATGATGGTTTTCAAATCTCATCATGCCAATGCTGTAAAAAACATTACTTTTGTACTGCAAATCAAATAAAGGAATTGGGCCATTAATATTACTGGACACATATCACAGCTGTACTGAGAAGCTGCAGTTATAATAAAAATTCATTGTGATGTATATTTTACAGATACATAGATCTTTTATGATTAATTTTCTGTCCCAAAGAGGTTATGATATACAAAATCATGCAGAAAAATCAAACATATGGAAAAGAAAGTATTATTTTTGTTCCGCTTTACCAATGTGGAAGTGAAGCATGTTAAGTCTACAGTCATGATCACAAAGTAAAGATAGGAGACAGAAAATGGACCTGAACCTTGTCCAGTGGTAGCTCTTGTCACACCAAATTAAGAAAAGCAGTGGCTTCAGTTTCATCTGAATGGCAAAAAATATTCCCCAAATTCTTGTGCCAACTCACCTCCCGCTTTGAAAACCAGAACACTGCTAAAACATGGACATGCCATAACCTCCCATCTGAAACAGGCTGTACACGGGCCTTTACACCTGAAGGTGCTGTCCTGGCCTGGGGGCACTCACCGCTGTTGCTGCGTTTCCTGCTTGTGTCAAGGGTGCCTGCAGAGGTATTGCCTTCCTCCGGAACCTCTACCAGGTCAGCCGTCTGCAGGGACAGAAACAGCAAATAAGACGGGATAAGCCAGAAAAAGGGACCAATGAAGTGAAATAAAACCAACATCAAGGGTCTTTGGGCAATGAAGTTCTTGAGTGGTGTCAGAGCAGAGCAGAGTCAGCCCAACGGGATGGAAGGAAACATTGGATCTGGTGATGCAGAACACATACCTACTGCACAGGGAGCAGTAAAAGCCCAGAAAAAAACTCCAGACCAAGTTTGCAGTCTGGAGCACAAAAGATTTTTGCAGTACGAAATAACATGAAAGTTAAGGAACAAAGGATTATGTTAAGCAATGTGTTTCTCTGTACAAAACAGAAAGGACATGAGGGAACTTGCAGATTCTGCAGGTATACTAAATAGCTATCTTCCAAGGAGACTGAACATTAGTTGAAACTACTGAGTTTTAATATATCGGCCCCGAACACATTATTCAGTAAACTAACTGTAATGTAAGGGTCATTTTAATTCTGTTAAAATTCTGTAAAAGAAAGAGCTAGAGTGCAATGGAGTTGATGAAGTCAGTCTTTGAATATCTGCCCTCACTTTCTTTTTAAACAGTCATTTCCAGTATGGTTAGGGAAATTGAAACCTAAGTGTTGCTTTTAGAATTACTATGATTTCTTCTTTGTACCATATTAATGTCAATCATGATTAGGGACCCAGTGTTCTAGGGTAGAGGAAAACGTGGGATGACATAATCTTAAGCCTCAGAAATATACTGTGCATACAGCACCGGATTCCTTGGTTGGGTAGTCAGCTTCTCCTTGTACAGCCCAACAGGAATGAGGAGCTGCTCCGAACAACTCTGTGCGAGCCTGACCTTAGCAAAACTTCAGTCATTGAAATCTCTCTCATCTTTGATAACCAGAAAAAACCCAAAGATTGAACTTGAGTCAGGTGCTTTCTCTAAGCTGAATAAATGTAAATACTTACATTGTTCCTAAGCTTTATTTATCTCTAGTTCACAGATTTTAAGTCACAAGAAGTATTTAATGTTATTGTGTGTGACAGCTTACAGTTGTACTGTACACGTAGCTTGCTCTATTGCTTTGCAGACCTGTGCCTGCATCACAGGAACATTCCTGTTTTTGTTTGGGGGGCAGAATCTGAACTGCTTTATAGATTTTACATGTTGGTTTTTTCCCCTTGACAGCAAGCTTTTTTTAGAAAGTACTTTAACAATTTTATTTCTCCTATCTAGTACTTTCCTAGCTATTTCTCCATGAAGGAAACCAATCAACTAAGAGGCTGAAAGTAGATTTGTGCCACAGGTGTCTTGTGGCTATCTTGTTTCCCTTGCTGTTTTAAGAATATATGCTTCTACTTCGCTGCTCTGTTGCTGTCTGTTTTTAGACGCAGCCTTTTGCAGCAGGTCATGTTTGCCTTGCATCTTGCCCAAATAGGTCACCCAAGGATGAGAAGACACTGCAACAGCAAAGTTTACACAGACCCAGTGTAGAGCATACCTATGGATTCCGGTTGCTGAGTGGAGAAGAGAAAGACTGGCTTTGTTGAAAGAGTAAGTCCTAGCCATTTTTCAGCTCATAGCTACAACATGTTCCTCAGTTTTCACAGACTAGCTTCATTATTGCTGATTAGCAATTAATGTTATTTCATTGGGTTCTAGTGCACATGGGACGTGTAGTGACTGTCTCTTCAGTATATACCTCACCCAAAACCTTCTGAGGTAACCTCAGTTACCTTTAATGATTTTTCACTCAATGACTACATGACAAATGGTCTAATAGAAATGATAGAGGTGCAAAGCTGCTTTCGAGAGGAACTGATCCACAAAAAACTAACAAGAACTAGATTCACATTTACATCACCTCAAGTGCCTTTTTGTATAAATGTGGGTTGCAGAAGCACAGTTTTGAAGCAAGCAGTAGGTAGTAAATCTGGAGCATATGGCCACTTTCTTTTATGGGAAATGCAGAATCCGGGCGGAAAAATCAGTGAGTACGTCCACACAGCTCAGTCATGTTAAAAATACTTTGGCTAGTTTAGAGGAAGGTGGTTGTCTCTACTCTTTGCAGAGACATGAACTGCATGCAGTATGGAAGCTTCATGGCTGTAGGGGCAAGGTACAGCTCCCAGGCCAGTCACCTCTGCTTTTCGCCACCTTCAGCTCTGCTGTGCTGACCCAGAGCGAGGTCTTGGACAGCTTGGACACCACCTGCAAGGTGAAGTAGTATCCCAAGTGTCCCCATGTCCCTGATGTCCCTAGTTTGGTGACATGGCAGACCCTTGAAGCACATTCCATCTCCCAGGGCTGGAACACAACATAGCCTCACAGCTGCACTGCTGCTTCTGCTTGGAGAGGAGCAGAGCAGCTCAGAAGTGAGGATCACTGGAGAAGGTCTTAGTCCCTCCGAGTTACTAACTTCACGTGCTTCTAAGGGCTCTGTGCCACATCCCTGTTGCAGTCACTGGTCAGTACCTACTCCCAAGTCACACAGTTTTAAACCACCACAACCCCATAATTTTGCTCAGGGTTGTGTCTACCCTGTTGTTTATCCTTGTCTCAATCCACAGTCTTATGCTGGCAAAATTTATGGTTTCTCAGGTCTGTTTATTCAATTCTCGAATGTTTTTTATTTCTTGTATGCTGACACATGTTACATTCTCTCTCAGCTTCAATACCCTGGAGAAATTCCTGTAATGAACTTGTGTTCCTAATTCTACGCCCACACCCCACCTAGTTATGATCAGCTCCCTAGGGTAAGCTGACACAGCATTAGCGATTTCTACGCTCGAGTTGTCATTTATAATTCAACATAAACTTTATTGATTTAGAAAGCAATAATTACATTTGTAGAAATTTTGTTTCAAAGGAAATTAAATAATTGAAAGAAAGAAATGTAATAACAATGCAACAGGAGGTAGAGTCACTTTGGGTTTTAAAACTAAATGGGAATTAGCAAATTCCTTTTAAGGCGCAAATGGGGGTGGATAGAGGACATGTCCCTTAATAAATCCCTCGCATACTTCACTTAGTTCTTACATTAGTTTGTCTTCTGTCCTGTCTGACATGAATTGATGTCTGTTAGAGTCCACCTATACCATCTGAGATTACAGGTCAGCCATGTGAGTGAGCATGCATTTAAATGCCAGGGAAATGTTGTACCAAACATACACAGATATCAGCATGACTTGATATTAAGCATATAAGTATTTGCTTTGAGATCTGGAGACCAACTCTCATCATGTCTCCGTGCCCGGTGATTTTTCTTATGAGGTGTGTGCAGAAGAGATTGTCAGATAACGTGGGTCTGATTTTTAGAGATGACAATCAGCTTTAGTCTCCAGTGGATTCAGATATGATTTTCTTTTTTTGGTTATTATGGGGGGTGGGGGGGGTGGAGTGGGGAGGATCTCTTGGGAGTGGAAGAGAACCTCAAACATAGGTGTAAGTGCCTGTTTATAAAAGGCTGAGAGAGTAGGAAATATTCTTTCAACACCATGAAGGAGATCCTGATCTCGTGGATCCCAATACTGGGATAAATAACCATTTCTGTAAGGAAGAAATTGGTAATTGTTACTGTTGAACAAGGTATGGATTTAGCAAAGGTAGGGCCAAGGGAACAATTACTTTCCTTGTTCTCCACCTCTTCTGCCATGGTCCTGAAGAAAGTGACTTTTATGATTGGAGAGAGTGAATGACAAACATTAGCATGAGGGCTAAAACCTCCCTGTCTGCATACAAGAACCTGAGCACACCTGCCTATATTTGGGGTTTGGAGAGAAAAGCCCCCATCTATAATGCCTCCCTCGTGATTCTGCACTGGACAGGGTGGAGGTCCCAGTCCATTGCTTTGTTGCAGTAGCAGTGTCTTAATTTTGTCTCGGCTTGTACTGGGGTCATGTACTTTTAAATCTAGGTTCTGAGGACTCCAACTCATCATTATCACTTGTATGAAGGGCAAATGGCCACCATCAGTGACAGGCACTATGCATCTACTCCAGCCTGACAGTTCACCATCTCTGTTACACTTCTATATGGATGTGCAAAATAAAAAGATTAATATTTCCTTTTCCAGTCTGAAAAAATCAGTTTACTAATTTAATTAGTACCTTTCTCTTTTTCTCAAGAGTCATCTAAGAGATACATAAAACTTGAAGCTGCAAAAATAACTAGTTTTCTGGTCTTGATATAGAAGCTGGGAGTAAGATTTAGGGGTTTTCTTACAATTTGAAATACAAGTTTTGTGAACTCTGATACAAGGTCATGTGAATGAATATCTGTTCCTTCTCCAGAAAGAAAATGGAAAAAAGATGTGAGATACTTACAGAGTTTCTGTTGGGAGAGTCAGACCCACTTCCAGAACTTCCCTTTTTGGTTTTCTGGGCTAAAGAAGTCCCAAAGCGGAGAGTTTCATACACAGGGTCAACCTTATTTCCACAGGCTGCAACAGAAGGAGCAAAACATGAATAAATCAATACCTTGAGGATATTTCTGGTCATGTTCCTGCTTAACTTGGAGCAACACCTGCCTCTACCAAGAGGCTGAGCTGTATGCTAAGACACAATTTGAGACACTATCCTGATAAAAATTGGGCGTTGAACTTAATGGAATTGCTATCAATTTTCTGCTGCCTCTCAACTCCCATAAAGATCATCCTCCTCTCATACTCGGTCTTCAATTCTCAGCCATTGCCTTGTCTCTCTTCACCTGCCATTCTCCTTCCCTAATCATCACTGGTGATGCCTATGTGGAGGTAAGGAAGACAAAGTATCAGAAGGTTCTAATCCATGTTTGTCTCTACCAGTGACTTCTTGGATTGCTCTCAACAGTAGCTCTCCCTCATAGCTTGCCACAAAAATCATCTCCCATGGAAAAGAAATGGATGTCTTCACTGGGAACAAGCAGATTCAGTCCAAACTCTCTCCTACACACTGCATTCTTAGACCTCATCTTCTCTTGTGACACAAGGGTGCGGGCATGTAGAATATGGTACATTTGTAGCACTATGTAGAAGGAGGGAAATTTTAGCCAAAGTACAGAGAAAATACTAGAGATTTTGGATTTTGATTAGAGCAAAGCACATCTCATTTTTTAGCCAGAGTTTATTCAAAATGTTTCTATTAATTCTGATAAAAATGATGGGTGTTTTTGAGAAAGAGAAACTTAGATGAAATCCTTGTACTTCATTTTTTTTAAACTGCTGACAGTAACAATGCAAATGTCATAGGACAAGTAGTTTTAAAATAACTGCCTAGTTGTAGCTTTCATTTTTTGCACGTCCAGGTTTGCCTGGTTAGAGTACTGCTGGGGAAAAATATTTTCCAGAATAAACTTAACTTCTCCATTTCAAACTGTTTCTTTTCAGAAATTTGGTATTACAGTGAGTAAAAAGTGGTCTTTCAAGTACTCAGACAATGTGCAGACATGATCAATAAGGAAAAATATGAGGGAAGTAAGAAATATGGATGAAAAAGGACAGGAACCTAGCAGCATCCCTCAAAAGCCAGACCAGTGATTTGAACGCCCCAAGCTGTTTTGATCTCCCTGTCTTTTATCTATTTTTTCCCAGCTCAGATCCTCATCTCAATATTTCAGTGTTTTTTCACTTCTAAGTTCCTACCTTGATCTCAAGTAGTTGTTATTATAAACAGGGTAATTGCTAAGAGGGATGCATACAGGGTTTTGAGCGAAACACACAATGAATGCACTCTCTCCTCCTCCAGCTTTGTATCTTTGCAATGGCCCTTTCCTGAGATGGCAGAAGAGCATCCAGGCACCAAAAGGAGCCGGACAGCTGCTGAGGGTAAATACCATGGCTAGAAGTCTGCCGCTGCTGTTGCAGAGCACTGCCAAAGGAAGACTGAATGGAAAAGCAATCAAAACCTACCAATAGGCATCACTTCCTTGATGCAGCCAAACTGTTCGTGAATGAGTAGTGGTGAGCTGTAGTACCGCCGAAATCCCTTTGGCTGGAGGGAGAAAAAGCAAAAAAAAGTGAAGTTCATTGCTTGCCTTGATTGATGAAATAGAAATAGCCTCAGCTCTTTGGTTAGTGGTGGAACATTGTGGTGAGGCTGGAAATTTGCCTCCTGTTGTTCAGTCGCTGTGAGGTTTAGAGATCAGATATTTGTTTTTTCTCCTAGAAAAAAACCAATTTCCCATATTTATGTAGAAGGAGGGGCTCATTTTCAGCTCCCCTTTTTCTTTTATCTTACACAAAAGCAGCACTAATCAATTGCAGCAGAACTGCTGAACCATTAGAGGTTCTGGGAAGTTTCCCTCTCCCTGCCTTCTTATATAACATGAATTTGCACTGTGTTGTATTTGTTAAACATGTCACTATCCTTCCCCACCCTAACTCCAAATCCTCATGTTTCCATGAGGATATTCACTTGTGAAACTCAAGGAATTTAGAAGCTTTCTATAGGTTTTTCTAAGGTTTACTGCTGAGTGACTGCAGCGTCTCTGCCTTTTTTTTTTTTTTTTTTTTTTGGTCTTGTAAGGTCAAAAAACTCTCCAAGCTGTTACCAGACAGTCCCACAGTGCCCAGTTGTAGAGAAATGCACTGTAACAACTCGAGCTATACCACTAAAGATTACCATAATATGGCAAATAGTAGTGGCCTATACCACTCTAAAAAACACATCTCAATTCAGGCAAATGCTTAGTACTCAAAATGAATGCCTTCAAGGCTCTGGAATTTCACAAACGATCTCTCTGATTTCTAATGTCTGCAGGCTGTGAGAACTAGTCACAGTGAGAAGTGGGAAAGATTTGCAGAGATGTGCATGTTTTCCATATCCTCTGTTCAGTGTACTTCAAAACCTGATAGACAAGCAGTTCTTTAGGTAATGAGCAGCAGAAAAGACTGAAAAAGAGTGAGGAGACTCATAAACTTGGAGTCTTCGAGGACTAAATTCCAGATTCTTCAGCCTTGGTGTACCCCCAAGCTAGATTCAGACAGAGCATCAGCATGAGCTCACAAAACTTCTGTGACTTTGCTGACAACTTCCTGATGTAAATTTGGTCTCTGCTTTTCTGTTCTCGTAAACTAGTAACCACAAGAGCTGAGGCTGGAATCAAGAAATGCATGAATCAATTAACATAAGGTAATATTTGCCTTATCCAGGGCTTGTCATTCAGCTCTTCACAGACCAACTTCCTATATCAGAATGCCTCACACTAGGACTATGATTATGGTTTAGATACATAAAGACTTGCCTCAGGGATATAAACAACAATAGCTTTCAGTGAACACTCTTGGAGAGAAAAGATCTTTCCAGTGAGAGGTGGGATTTGTAGCCCTTTTGAAGTCAATGCTTGCATTTTTCCATCACTTAACACAGTGAAACTGCTTGGTTTTAGCTCATAGTTGTCTCAAGTGCCTTCAAGTTGTAACGAATCTGAGAGCATCTGAAACATGAATATATGTATCCAGTTTTCATATACCAATTGGTATTTTTCCAAGTTCTTCTTCCAAAAGTAACCAAAAGGAACATTATTCCATAGTAGTCAACCAGGTGGGTTAGTATTGTCTCAGACAAAGTGTACGGCCATTGCCAGTCATGAGATTTTGCTGCTCGGAAGGCAGCCCAGGCACTAAAGTGCTGTGCCCATATAGAGGCAGGCTCCTCCCAGCCCCTCCTGCTGAGAGATTGCTTCAAACTTGGTAGTGTCTTACTGTGAAATATCCTTTGGTTTTCTTTTTAATGTGAATCATGTTTTTTTTATTCAAGGCCTAACAGTGGAGAAAACAATAAAACATAATTTGAAGGATTTTTCATTTGTTAAACCCCACTGAAATACTACGATTAATTTATAGCATTCTTTGAGAGGTTTACACTACAGCAAGCACAGTTGAAATCAAGTTAATTAATTCTGTTAGCTAGCTAAATTTGTGTTCTGTAACTGTATTTTCACATCCACAAAGCAGACCAGATTCGTGCTTTGGTTTTGTTTGTATTCTTGTGCAGCAGCAATTGCCCAAATTGACAACAGGGCACCACCTGGCCTCACTTTTCACGCCTCAGTAAAGTGATCTGGTGTGGGTTCTGTTAAAGCAGCAGCTAAATGCACACCTGGGGTTCAGGCACACAAAGGAAGCAGCTCCAGCACAAGCAGCCCTGAGCTGCTCACTTACCAGCTTGCCCATGCAGCGCTGCTGTCCGATACTGTCTGCACACTTGTGGTGGATGCTCATCTTACAAGCCTTACAGCGCAGTCCGTGCTTAGCGTTTGTCCCTGTGAAATGCACGGCAAAGATTGAATTAGACAAAATCAATAGTTTCCATCCATTTAAACAAGTGACCCGAAAGAACTGATGGGGTCAGTTGCAGTAGAGCAAGTATTGACAGCATTCTTTGCCTCACCCACTTTTAAAAATGCACATTTGTGCACGCATTTTCTTTACAGCCTCTCCATTTTAGGCATTTGTCCCCCAGGCTCTTTCCGAGGCTGTTGCTGCCTTTAGATATATATTGGATTACGCTCTGCTATATGATAATCTGACCAACAATGTCTCTGCCTCATGAACACCAAGCAAAACCTCTTTGTTATTTTGAAAGGTCTTGGCATGGCTGTGCATGGCTGAGGGAGCCACTGAAGGAGCACGCAGGCTCTGGAGCGGCTCTAGGGAGCCGGGCCATCAGTGGAGGTCCAGGTTTTGTGAGTGAGAGGTAGCTCCCGGTGTATGTGAGAGGGTTAAGCCAGCTCCCTTGCGATTGCCCACCCACAAGCAAACACATCCCTGTTTGTGTGGTTTCTTTTTCCTCCGTGGTTGCACTGGATTAGTGCGCTGTGAGGATTTTTTGAGTTATAGTTTCTTTCCAATTACACGTGATCAAAACAATACTGACAATTGCTCCCAGGGACTGCTGCTGTCACCATCCTGGGCCAGTGCTCAGAGGGTGCAGGAAGGGCTTCTTGCATGTCCCTGAGTGGGGCAGTGAGGGTGCCACAAGTTTGACCATGCTCTCCTTCCATGCCAGTGGAAAAGTTATGTGTCACAGGTAGGAGAGCTACAGGAGAAATTTTGCTTTAAAGAAGAAGACTTCTCCCACTAGGCCAACAGTAGTACTGCATTATCTTCAGTGTGGGCCTACTCTTAAATGACAGACCCACGTCTGCTTGCTTCCAGGCAGGAACAGTCACTTTTGTTCATACAATCATAACACTTCCTAAACTATGCAGAAGCAGTGATGCTGCAGCAACTCCTTTATCCCTACAGGACTGTGCAAACGGAACGAGTAAACAGCGTATCTGTTCATTATATCTCCTGTGAGAGTGAGCCTGAAACAAGGTAGTAAAAAAACCCTAAAATGCTCTTGACATTTTAACCAGCCCTCATTAGTCAGACATGATAGGAATATTAGTCAGAAGGATCCTGCATCTGAAAGTACTCATGTAGCTCATTGGTTATTTGAGTAGACAACACCATGTACATGCTGCCAGTTTCATTCAGTGAAGTGCTACCTCAGAAAGAAGCACTTCAAGGAAGGTTTCATCAAGTTGGTGCCGAAACCCAAGCCTTGTGTTCCGCTTTCAGAAGAAAAGGTGTCAGAAGTGGCCACTTTCAAGCCACATAAGGCAGGCTGAGGTAGCCATGGGTGGTTGCAGTGAGCCAGGTTCAGGTGTTTCACCTGTGTGCTTACTTTAGGATAGGGAAGCGAGATCTTCCCCAGCTTCCTATAGAGACTGCTAGAGAGATAGGGACTGAATGGGGTTGAGTGTGGGGTGTGCCCCAGGGACTTCAATGGAGTGGGATCAGTGCCCGCTCTCCATTTGTTGCCCCTTTCAGCCACATTTCAGTGTGTGCAGACATCCCTTTTAGCCTCTTTTCTGGGGTCTTTTTTCCTTGTAAACACAGGATTTCTTAGAAGGACAAATGCCTGTTTGTTTGGTTTCTTTTTCCTGCATGGTTGCACTCGGATTAGTGTGCTGTGAGGATTTTTTTCAGTTATAGTTTCTTTTCGATTACACATGCCCAAACCAATATTGAATTCTGTGGCTTTGTGCTTTTATTACTGATGATGAAATGCTGAATCACCCTTCCTGGTGATCAACAATTGGCACTGAGAAAAGAGTAGTTCCCTCACAGTTTTTCATTACATTTACAGGGCAGACTGAAAAAAGGAAAACGACATCACAGTTGGCCTATGCAACACGTCAGTGCTTACGCTGGGTCTAATTCTCTTCTCATGCTGGTCTGTACCGAGTTACTCTTGTACTAAATTACTCCTTAGATTTAGCTGTGAAAAGGCAGACAGTCTCACAGTCCTTCCTGTTGGCTATGTTATGCTCTTCCAGCCATTTTAGTGTTAACTTTACAAGGTGGATATTGGTTCTTGCATGTTATAACCATGTGATCACAGAAGATACATATTTGTCAAAACAATTGTGCATCCAAAGGATGTGCAAAACAAACGTGAAGCATCAGTACTCCTTTCAAAAATCAAACCCCAGCTTTTTCAGAACAGAAATCTGTGGTCATGCGAAAATGAGTAAGACAATTACAAAAGAACAACACTATATTTCCATTTGTGAATGCCGTATTTTACCTGTGAGTAGCTAAGCAGTGTCTTCAAACAGAAGAAAAGTATTTCAGTCACACACTTGAGTCTACAAGAAGTCTTTGTAAATCAAAATGAAATCCCTGTAACTACCAAAATCTCCAATCTTCAATCAATTTTCATTTCTAACTACTTGTTTTACTGTGGGACTAGCTTGGAAAAAAATTTCCCTGTGTCTCCCTGCCTCTTACTGAGGAATAACTAAGGAGCTTGGAGAAGAAGCATTTATACTGTATTTACACTTCACCACCATATCTCAACCTCTGAAAATGGCATTTCTACAAGACACATCTTTTTTTCCCACAGAATAATTCTTTCTTCAGTTTCTTATCCCTGTTACACTAAATCACTCAGAGAACCATGGCTAAGCTGTTTCAAAACTGGTGCATGCCAGGAATCAGATAACTACATACTGGCAATGTATCTGACCCAAAAGTTCCTCAGACTCAGAAATGAGGCACAATCACAGCTCCCATAATGGAGAAGAGATCACATCTAGTACAGGTGTAAATAAGACCAGGGTTTCACCCATTGCATCAATTCCTGGCCTCCCATTTATGCAACTTATTGACCTTGCAGATACCTGAATGGGGCTGCTTTTAGGAGACATCTGGTAGTTCGAAATAGTGAAAAAGCAGGCAGAACACGGATCTTGCAAGGAAGTTATTTAAAGCTGAGTGAGTACAGTGAGAGTTCTACAGCCATGCACTGGTATAAGAGTTATTTCATTATGCCTAAAGTAGTGGCACAGGCTACAGCAATGAGTTGAAACATTATTTTCCAATAAATTCCCCCAGAAAGCATAAGAAAGTAGGAATTTGGTCTGAACATATATTAAGTAATAGAAAATAAGTGGTATTAATGACTCATAAAAGTAAAAAAAAACATTGACAATGACAAAGATAGTAATAATAATAGCAATAGCTACAACAATGCAACAGGGCAGACTATTTGAGGATAATTTCCCTTCACTGCCATAGGGTACCAGGCCTTGTTTGAAGTTGAAAGCCTCTCTGTGGTGTGCTTATTCCCACTGGGTTAATCTTGCTGTGGATTGAAGCACGGGGCAGGGGAAGGGTAAGGAGAGAGCTCACATTTGAGCTGGTTACAGCACTGTCTGGAACGTGCATTGTTCCAATTAGTGAAGTCTCGAACACTAACACAGTCTCCTCAGGGACGTCTGCTGAACACACATTGATGACCTGCAAGCCTGACCATCGGTCTCTAGGTTGATTCCTGTCCCCCTAAATAGCTGATGGCTTGATTGCAGCCTACTGTTTATTCCCACCAGCAGATATTTCCCTATACCAACCTTAAAGCAAAACTGGAAGCTACTGATGCTCACATAAAGTAGTCACTGCTATGTCTTAGCTCACCTGGAATAATTTCAGTCAGAGGTGGATCAGAAATAGAGGAACTAAAGGCTTAACAATTAAGCTCCACTTGGAGTAACCTAACTACTTTTTTCTCACGTTTTCATTCAAAGAGGGAGAAGACTAACAGCTTTGATGGACTCTTTGCTATTACCTTCAAAAAGTAATCATCCCTCCTACCCTCTTCTCCAAAGACCCTTACTAAAGTTATTTAAGCCAGTTGTTAAATACTGAGCAGGACAGAACAAAGTTCTGCTCAGTCACTTGTTGGTTGCTGCCTGGGGATATGATTTTCACTATTTTTATTCAAGGCACACTACTTCATTCACCAAACAGGGCAGACAGTGTTCGATGAATGGGCAGTTCTAGTCAACATTTTTCTACTTTCCTTGGTCAGTGTGTGTCTTTAAGCATCATCTTTTGAGTACCACATTAGCCTTATTCCAAATACAAAGTGATTAATGGCCTCATGAGCTTTCTTATGGGCTGACTGTCTTTGTCTCTTGCCAAAACTTGTATGAGATGGCTCTCATTTGAGGGATTAAGAGGTAAAACTGTCAGAGGTTGCACTAATACTATTTTGGCCCACATGCTGGTGTTTCAGTTGTAAAAATTGCAAACTCTAAAAGCAGGGGTTTAGAATGGAAAGTACTAGACATGTTTAGCTGACTTATAGTGTCCATGAACACTTAACATGTCCTGTTCAGTGAATGAAGTAGTGTCAAGGCAGTCATGAAATTCATTTGGGGAAAAAAAACCACACAGACATTTGAACAAATGTCCTCGGTGTCCTATTCATTAATGTATCAATTATCTCCCAGTCTGTATAGGCTGGTATTCCTTTCTCAAACAGAAAAAAAGGCAAAACTGACAAAAGAAACAATATTTCAGTGGAAAAACAATGAGGAAATTTCATGTCAGAATACCCGAGTAGCTCTTAAATAAACTTACAAGTGAGGTTCTGCCCAGTCATTTTCTTCAGATATCAGCTAATGTATGCAGGCACCTAGGTCTGGAAGGATGCATTGTTTTGAGAAGCAGGTCATGTTTAATAACACCTCGCTAGAAATACTCTGTGACTGGGTCAGCTCCCATTTGAATATCTAAACCAGTGGCTAGGTTTTCCAGAACAGTCATGGAAAATTGAATCTTAAACTGTTCTGATAATGTGACCTTAAATACCACTAAAAGGACACACTGCATTACTTTTGTAAATCTAAATCTTTTTTGGAGGAAGCTGAAATGGAAACAGAACACCTCAATATAGGTGAATGGAAATATCTGGAGGCAGAGAGACAGAGGGGACGGGGCAGAATTTGATTCCAACTCTTTATGTCTGTGTTTCCTACAAAAGCACTTTAGTAACTACTGTGCATTTCAGAAAAGTCACATTTTCCCTAAGGAATGCAAATGAGAATCTGCTTGTCACACACACGCAAAGGGAACCTGCATCATCCTCTTGGCCAGCACAGCTATGGCCACAGCACTGCTGGCTGGTGCTTTTTGCCTGTTGTTCCAAGACTCAACATAAGATTAATAGCTGGAGAGGGAGAACAAGCCCTACAGCCTGGAGAAATTTCAAAGAAAACTGCAAATGTTGGTAACAACATGATGTTATGCTGACTGTATAAACATAACTATATTAGGCACTTACGCCAAAGTGGGGAAAAAAACAAAAAGGAGAGGATAAAAACGTTCAGGTCTATAAAAGAGAGAAAGAGGAAGGGAAAGAGACATAGAGAGACTGTCACCTCCAGCTAATCCAGCTACGACCCAACCACTACTTTTTATCATTCCAGCTGAGAGGAACATACCAGTCAGAAAATGTTTTGATTTAAAACTTTCAAAAATAAATACATTTAAAATTACATAATTTCCATAGAACTTCAACTTCTGCCGTGGGAGGCTGATAAAAATAATGAGTGTCTTGCCCCTTTCTCCTTAAATGCATTTACAGTTGTCACCAGAAAGCTGCATCCATGCCAAAATTTGTGGGAATGGAGAATTTTAAGGAAGCTGGGCTAGTATTGCAGCAGTGAAGGGTTTAGGATGTCACCTTAAAAAGAGGAAATCCCCGAAATGGGACTGCTGCCTCTGCAGTTATCTCTAAGCCTTTGTGCACTCTCCTCTCTTGCTCCCTTCTTAGTTTTTAATTAATTGGTTTTGCCTAAAAGCTCTGATGCTGAAAGAGACGACTATTTTTAAAAATTCCTCTGTAGCTGCTTCCTGCCCCTGTGGCTGCTGCTGCTGGACAAGTGCTCCTCCTTCCCCTGCTCTATCTCAATCAAGAGCTGTGAGGAGATCAGAAAATGACATTTTCTACACAAGACATCCAGATCTTTAAAGTTAAAAATCTTGAGCCTAATTCATCCAAACCACTAGGTTTGTAAAAATGAGCTGGGAAGTCCTTTTCTCACCCTTCCTTGGCCTCCAGCCTTCCCGAGTGCCTCCTGCCACCTTGGGAACTACCCTCTGTCCTAATGCCTGGCACCCTTCTGATTATTTTTTTTTAACTGATGCTGCCCCATCACTTCCCCCAGCTGAAATTTTGGAGAGTACAGAGGTGCAGATCCTCAGCTGGTCATCAGGTGAGCCATAGATCAAAGCCTGAACACAGATTTCCCCAGCCACCCTAGAAGGCTGAACAGTGGAAGTCATTGCTGCCTGATACCTGATTGAGAATTCAAATTGATAGACACAGAGTTACTTCTTAGTAATTAGATTTTTTCTTTATTAAGTTGTGGGTTGGATTTTCTTTTCACAGTTAAATCTGCCAGTTCAAAATGTACAGAGTTTTGGGTGTGTTAAATTTATAATTTCTTGAGATGTTGTACAGGGATGTCCAACAACACGTTGGAGCTAGAGGAGGAACCTCTGAACTTGGGACCAAGCTGCCAGGTCTTGACCTGATGCCTTGACTGCCTGAAGTGTCCTGTTCCCTTGAGTCCACCTCGTATCACTCTAAACCAAATGGGGTATGGAGAGAAGCTGGAACTTGTATATTTATGTTCTGTGGAGTAGGACTTGATATCCAGTCATGGTACCTATCCTGTCAAATGAATAAATTTTAGATTATATGTCACTGAGAGGTGTGGGTCCATTTGAGTGCCTACCCCAGTTTCTCCATAACAATATCCAATGTTTAAATAGCAAGAAAAGTTGCCTTGCATGTAGGCAGGCTACAAAACCATGCATAAAATTAGATCTGACTTCCTAGTGACATAGTTTTCTTTAGAAATGACATGCTGAGAAAAAAATGAGGCAGTAATAGGCAGGTTTTGCTCCAAGACTGTTATAGAGATGAAAAATATCCCTGCTAAAATGAAGTCTTTTAAAAATTTGGCCACAAGAATTTTTTCAAAATGCACTTTTCACATATTCAGCAGCTTTGCTGTAAAAGTCTATTCCTGAAAGGAAATATCCACCTCCGCACTTCTTAAAATATCATCTCAGGTTTTTGATCATCTAAATGTTAATTAGGATGCTGGAACGCCATGGTAAATAAACTAACAGCTATTATTGAAAGAAAAAGTCCCTGTCCTCTAAACACTAAACATGCTAAATCATGTCTAATGTTCTTTGCTCTGAACAAACTGGCACTGATGTATCAATACCTACTTTTCTAGATAATTTTCAAGATTGATGAGGCTGTGCTTATAGGTCTTTGCACTGGGCTTCTGATTAGAGAAGGAAGATATTTCAGAGAAGATAGGCATAGAATTGCCTATGGGAGGTGATGGTGCCAGAGCTGAACAGGACAAGGGAACACGGAGAAATTAAGCTTGATGCATTATCTCAAGTGAGGACAAGCAGAGATGAATGGCTGATCTTGGTCTCAGTAGTATTAGTAAACATAGCGTCTTAAGGAACTCTTCTTGAGGTGAAGATGATGAAAGATTTCAAACAAGATCTCCGTTTTGACAGGCTCAGGCTCTTTGCACCTGTGTTCTCACATGTGTTGAAATGAAAAGTCATACAGTTGCAGCCTTTTTTTCCTGTGTTTTGACATGCTTTGAAAAAGCAGTTGAATGTTGTAGGACCGCTCACAGGTGCCAAAATCTTTGTCTTCCAAGGGCCTTGTACCATTATAGAGGAGTTGGAAAACAGAAACCAGAAATCAGAACAAAAACTATGATGTGAAATGAAGACCAGGACTGTGAGCCTGCTGAAAATCTGGGAAAAGAATTACAGAACAAAAGAACAGTCTGTCCTGAGCAAAAGGATTTAATGTCCTCTCTGCTCTGCTAATGGATTTTTAATATAGCCTGTTGCTTATGTGGCTCCATCGTCATCAGTGGGCTTCAAATGAGAGACTGCTATTTGCCAGAAGATCAGGAAAATCAATTAGAACTATAAAATGTTTAGTTAAAAAAAAAAAAAGCCCCATGATATATATATAGCCAGTTGTTCACTGGCCTTCTGCTGTTTCAGACTTACTGAGGGTTTGGGCTCTTTCCTCCTGCAGTAAAACCGCTCCCTCACCAGCGCAGACTCCCAGTGTCGTTGCAGGTCTGTGTTAGCACAAACTGACTGGCAGTGCCTGCAGCGATGGGCCTTGCACACAAAATGCTGAAGCGCGACCTACCAGGACCACAATTCCTCTTCCTCCCTCTTTTTTCCATTTTGCAGTGGCCTGTGACGGAGGTGGGAAGTGGTGCAACAGAAGATAACTACATGTGTCTAAAATCTAGTGCTTGGTCAGGATTTGGCCACACACACAGATTTCTGTTCCAAAGCCATTTCTTCCCTTGGATCACACATAGCTAAGGAGGATCTCATCAGAAGCTACAGGTGTAATTGACAGCATGATTTGCTTGGACTAGAGGGAATTCAGGGCACCACCATAAGTAACTGGGTAGTTACACCAGTTCGGTGGGATCAGTTTTCAGGGAAGTTATTTCTACAGTTAGTCACAACGTGCTTCTACCTTTCAGAATTTTACAATCACATTTTATAGCAAAATGTGTTTCAGTTTCTTTTCCACGTGGGAAATACGAAATCACAGAATCACAGAATCAATTAGTTTAAGAAAGACCTCTGAGATCATCGATCCAACCTATGACCTAACACCACCCTGTCAACCAGACCATGGCACAGAATGCCATATCCAGTCTTTCCTTAAACACTTCCAGGGACAGTGGCTCTACCACTTCCCTGGGCAGCCCCTTCCAATATCTGATCAGGTTTTCTGTGAATTCTTCCTGATTTCCAACCAATGGAAAAACATTCAAGTGAAACCTTTCACACCAAGTGCAGGTTGGGGGTGGTGGTAATTTTTTTCCAGAAATAGTTACTGATTTCAGTGAAATCACACAGGTTGGGCAGTAAAAACACTTCGTTTACTACTGCCATCTGCTCAAAGAGGCAATCTCAGTCTTCACTGTTACAACCTGAGAGAATTCATCACTTGACATATAGCAGAAATAGCCTAAAGCTCACCTACAGGTGCACTTCCATGCAGCATCAATTAATAATTAAATGAATAAAAAAAAACTTCCGTCAAATGATTGTACAGAAGTTTATGTAGCTCAGCAAAGCAAAAAGAACATTACCGGCCCAAGGGTCAATCTGGGGAGTGAAAAAATAGGGACATTAAGCTGCAATTTCACTCTATTTCTAAATATTTAAATCATTAAATCAAAACCACAAAAAATCTCCTCTTTAAGATTTTGTCTATCAACAGGAATAATTCAATGCATCACTCATAAACTGTCCATGGCTAGACAGTATTTGCATTACCTGAATTCACCCTGGATTCCAGTAGGAACAAGCCAAGCCAACACAAGCCATAGATTTTCTCATCTACACGTGTGGTCTTCACCAGCATGGCTACGTGGTTTGTTGTCCAAAAACCTTAATTAACATTGACCATAATTGTGCTACCACTACCAGGGGTAAGGAAACCCACAGGGGCAGCAAAAGGCTCAGCAGGTATTATCTGTCTGTTGTACAGTTGTACAGTGGACAAAGCTACAACATATAACAAAAGTCCAGCAAAAAGCAGATCAATGTGTCAGAAGGTACTGGCACAATGTGAATGTCAATACAGATATTAAGATTTAGGAGCTGTCATAGGCAAAGAACAGCTGAAATTGTGAACAGGAACAGGCAGCAGGTAATTGTTGTGTAAGTGCATGGGTGAATGTATGAAATTGAACTCCTGAACTCTCAGACAAGAGGCTGCTACTTGCAAGCTGCAACCACTACTGGCTGCTGGAAATATTGATAACACTTTGACTAAACAAAAGCAGTGTATCCCAAATCCTTCAGTTAATAAAGAGACAGGAGACCGGAGCACTAGTTAAAAGACTGATCATGTGCTGTTCTTATGCACATATATTATTTAGACTGGAGGAACTGGTAGCTTGGTTTCCAGAAAGAATATTTCGTGCCAAGAGATGAGTTCCTGAAAGGAAGAAGTGGTCTCAGAAAGCAGAAGGGGGCCAAAGGTGAAGATCCTGGCCTGGGAAGGGGTCTGGGAAATGCTGGAAGATCCTGAAGATGAGGAAGCCATGGACATCAGTACTGCACATCAGTGATGGACACCCAGTGATGGACATCAATGCCAGGGGATGCCCAAGGACTGTGCCTGAGATGAGCAACTGCAAGCAGCATCACAGTAGGAATAAAAATGACATTTTGCCCAATGTCACTAGTAGTGACTCCCCCTGCCCTGCAGGGAAGGGGTGACTTAGGGAATGAAAGGCTGGTGGGGAGGGAGGAAGTTAGTGTGAGAAAAAATAAATAGGGCAAAATCTGTAATGTCATTGTTTCTTCAGTAAAACTTGGTACCCAGATGCTCTCCATACTGGAATTTTTTACAGTGTGATAAACACTGCAAGACAGACAACATCTCACCTTGCTGCTGTAAACAGATGTGCAGATGGATACAGACTGCTCCCTGCATGTTATAAAGGAAAATACAATGAAATCGCTATTTCCAACTGCATGTCATTTTTAAGCGAGCATGTCTTCAGAATTAGAAGTCTGGACCTGTGTGTTTGCAGCATCCTCCAGTGTACAAGATAAACTTATGTCAAAGACGAAAACACCTCTGAATTGTGTATACCTGGAAAACTAAAATTTCAGCAGTTTAGAGAAGAGCATTGGTTAAGTTGCAGTTACTTGCATTCCTATTACCAAAGCAGAAAAACATGCGATGCTCCATGTGAGCCGCAAGGATCACTGCTCTGTGAGACATCCTTCTATATTAAGGACAGCAACAAGCAAACGTGGGTAGGCATTTTACTCTACATGATGGCAGCGCTCTATTTCTTGCAAAAGCATTTCTGTTAAGTGCCTCATTTTAAGACTTCTGCAACTCATAGTAAGGTAAAGCTTCTAATTATTTTGCTTCTAGATAATGCTTTTGTCGGCTGTTCAGCACTATAATTATCCATATAACAGTGACACTGTGGTAGACAAGGACTCTAAAGAGAAAAATAATGTTTTTACAAGAAGGTCAGCTTTAAAGAAGATGCACTTAATTTGCTTATCTGTAAACACCCAATATCCCATGTGAGTTCTGGAAAAGTACATAGCAGGACATAAAAACCCCACTTGCATTCTGCTTCATCCCTTGGCCTTTAAAAAACCTTGAACTTGCCATTATGTTCTTCAGTAGAGCTGATACCAGGAGCAATGGTACCAGGAGCCTCCTCACTACTGAGTAGGGTGTTTGGTGGTTTTTTAAGTACTTTTTGGTTAAAAATCACCATGGCTAATATCACATTAAAATACTAATTGTAGATGTTCTAGAAATGCTTATTGTTTTCCATCTAATTAAACAGCAAATGTTCGTCAACATTTTTTAAAGTCTCTTTTGACTGAGGATTAACTGCAGTTTCATATTAATAGCAATTTCCCCCAAATTAAAGTGAGCTTGAAAATTATCTAGTAACAAATGTGAAACATGTTTGATGCTGTTCAAGGACAAATTAGAATTTAAAATATATTTCCACTCTCTTTTCTCAGCTAAGCAGTTGCTGATTATCCAATTTACTGATAACATTCTTGCCTCATCTCAGAGGAGGAAGCCCTCCCAGAGGATAAACAAACTAAATATTTGCTTTTCAATATTTCCTTTAAAGTATGTTTAACTCTTTGTTAAAAAAGAAAAATTATAATTTAATGCAGGGATGATGTGTGGCCCCCTGTAGCTTCTCTACAAATGCGGGGCTGTATGAATTGGATACTTTTTGTCATGTTTATCAAAAAAATAGGAGTAGAAGTAGATGGAGCACACCTATATTGCACATACTATATGTGTTTCTACATCTTTACATCTGTTTATTCCCACTTTATTTATTTTAATAGACAAACTATCCACTATTTGGAAATTTTGGAGAGTCCAGATGATATTACCTATACCTGACTGGTCTATAACTAACAGTTAAATGCGTGCTGTACAGCTTGGATAATGTAGTACTTCATATTTCCAGAAGGCTTTTGTTTAGCCCTTCTCACAGGGCTCCAAGCAGAAGATGTAGGCTTACGGAGACATATTAACTCAAGAAAGAGGTTGTAGGATAAACCAGGTTCAATTTCAATCTAATAGGGTAAAATGATTATTTTACACCAATTTTTAGCAGATGTGTGCTAAAAAACCACAATGTTTTTGTTTGCCATAAAACTTAGTACAGCAGAGACAGATGACTTAAGCAATTCTCACTCACACTGGCTCTCAAAAGTGCTAGAAGATTTTGGTGCCCAGAGCACCTAAGTGCTGTCAGCTGAAACAAAGTCTCCTAAATCCAGAAGTAAATTTAGTGGAGGGAAGGAGGAGGTAGAGACAGGGATTGTAGATCACTTAGTAATATATGGGATGGCACCTGGTACCAGTTATTGAAAAGGTTACACAATGGCCCTTTTTCAATTAATTACAGAGTGACTGGGATTGGAAATGACATCCTGAGATCATCTAGTCCAATCCCCTGCTGAATCAGGTTCTACTAAAGCAGGTTGCACAGGATAATGGCCAGATGGGCTTTGAGTATCTCTGTAACATGAAACTCCACAACCTCTCTGGACAACCTGTTCCAGTGCTCTGTAACTCTCACAGTAAATAAGTTCTTCCTCATCTTCAAATGGATCTTCCTGTTTCAGTTTGTGCCTGTTGTCCCTTGTTCTCTGCCCGGACACCACTGATCCTGGCTTCATCCTCTTGCAAACCCCACTTCAGGTATTTACAGACATTGATGAGGTCCACTCTCAGTTGTCTTTACTCCAGGCTGAACAGACACAGCTCCCTTATCTTGTCCTCTAAATGACGTGCTCCAATTCTGAAATCATCTTGGTAGCCCTCCACTGGACCTGCTCCAGGAGCTCCATGTCTCTCTTGCCCAGGGAGATCAGAACTGGACACAGCACTCCAGATGACGCCTCACCAGGGCTGAGTAGAGGGGCAGGATGACCTCTTTTGAGCTGTTGGCAATGCTTTTCCTAATGCACCCCAGGATACCATTGGCCTTGGTCACAAGGACACTGCTGGCTCTTGGACAGCTTGTTGTCCGCTGGGACCCACATATCTTTCTCTGCAGAGCTGCTTTCCAGAAGGTTGGCCCCCAGCCTGTGCTGGTACCTGCGATTATTCTCCCCCAGCTGCAGGACCCTGCATTTGCCTTCGTTAAATTTCTGGAGCTTCACCTCCATACAACTCTCCTGGCTGTCCAGGTCTCACTGGATGGCAGCATAGGACTTCGGGGTATTGGTCACTCCTCCTGGTTTTGTAATGTCAGTGAACTCGCTGAGGATGCATCAGTCCCTTCATCTAGGTCATTGATGAATATGTTGCACAAGACTGGACCTGATACCAACCCCTGGGGAACATCACCAGCAGTGAGCCTCCAACTAGACTCTGTCTCTGCCATTCAACCAGTTCTCAATCCATATAAATGCCCACTCATCCAACACTTCTTGAGTTTGCCTATGAAGATGTTATGGGAGACAGTGTCAAAAGCCTACCTGTCAAGGTAGTCGACATCCACCACTCTCCCCTCATCTACCCAGCCAGTCATGCCATCATAGAAGGCTATCAGATTGGTCAGGCATGATTTCATGATTTTTTCCTCACCATCGAAACAAAAGGAGTCTGGATTCAGCTGCTTTTGGAAGCTTCTTTCCATAGGGAAACTCTTAATAATAAACAACACAAATTTATATTGTAATAGTAATAGTGTCTCTGGAGAATAGATGTGGGAAGACTTGGATGTGACTACACAAGCCCTGTTCCAGGGGTATGTCCTCCTTGCTGGAAGATCTTTACCCTTCTCGTCAGGGGACAACTCCTGTACTGATGAAGCGGCAACATGAATTTCTCCCTCAAGGTCACCTGTGTTGGGAGATGCTATAGAGATTAGGAAGAGTGGAGGGCGGGACTGAATGAATAACATTATTTTTTCCTTCATCCTGCAAGATAAATAAAAATGCCTTTTTTTGTTTTTGGTTTTTACAAGATCTCTATCCAAAGAGTCTTCCAAACTACCATAGCCTTGGAAAAAGTCAGTTAGAGTCATGCTTCCAAGAGTAGTTCTACTTTGTCTAGCTGCCAAGAAGTGGTGATCAATCTGTGACCCTTTACCGCACCTTTGTCTACCTGGATAATTCTGGATATTGGCAGGTTTGGGCCAAACGAGAATGCCTACTGCATGAAGTGAGGCAGCAAGCTTAAAAAAAGTCAAGCATATTTTTCAAGAGAGAGCTGATCAGACTGGAGGCAGAAAGCACTGTGTCATAGTTCCTGTGAAATTTTTCTATATTTAATAAACATCCACATAAATTACAGTTATATAAACACTTCCTCTAACCATGGAGTTTTTCCAGTACTTATTAGTCGCAGTTACTGATAGTCTAAGAGAAGAAGTTCAAATACAGGATCTAATAGAAAAGGGGAACCATAGCTTCAGTCCAGACCTCTTTCTTTCCTTTATTCCTGCATTTGAAAAGCTTGGCCAATTTATCAACTTTGAGCCTAAATTTCTGGAGGATGTTACAATACAGCTTTGGGGATAAAAGTGATTGAAAGTTCTAGTGGCCACAACTGCACAGTGAAATAAAGAAATGCAGGCTGCTTTTAAAAGATGAAGTGAGAAAGAATTATTCATGGTACTTTTTTGGCTGTCTGAACCTCCAGAATGACTGGTTAAACCAGAACAGACGGTGATAGGAGTGAGTCAATACTGAAGGGATAACACAATTTCACTGCTTAAGCACTATTGATTAATAGACTGAAAGGAAACTTTGCTACAGCTATATTTTGGTTTTATCTTTTTTACTCGCTTCTTTGTTTTCCACAGGTTTCTCTAACTGGAATCTGGTTGGTTCCCTGAGAAGGCAGGTACTGAGTTATTTACCTCCAGAGCTGCAAAGGTCCAGAGAATCTGCACCCAAACCAGAAACCTGGTTGCCCTGAGAACACCTGTAAATGCATATATCTCAGCTACCTAAGCCAGGGGTGGCATGATCCAGAAGGAGCTGGTTTTGACTATTATTGGACACAGCAGACCACAATTTTTTCTGGTCTTTCTGCAAGTTCGTTCCAGGCAAACATGCTCTAACAGGTATGCCAAAAAAACAGGTGTTTGGTTAAAATTCTGTGCCATAGTTAAGGTTCAAGAATGAAGTGAAACAGGTAAATACACTTTAGAAACACAAAGAAAGATATGATGTTATAAATGAGCAACTATTTCTTTAAAATACAGCTGTAAAAGATTGACTTTAAAGTAATATATTTTTAAAAGCAAAGTGCCTTACTTTTTTGCTGCATTACTTATATTTGACTTAGATGGGAATATATTAATTGCATGTAATATGCTTGGAATATGTGGAAAATAACATTTTTTCCAAGTGAATCAGCACAGGAAATGATCTGCAAATGAGTAAAACGTTGAGAAGTCTACAGATGGAGGTTTTTCTTAAAAAATACACAATGTTTTTCAACTATAGAGTACTGACATCATGTTTTCTTCAACAGTGAAGTGTCACAAAGATGATTGATGACACACCAGAGACTGAAGAAGAGCAAGAACTTGCTTCTGATCAGCATAGTTTAAGACTGTAATCTCATGCAACATTAATTTAACAGGATCTATTTTTGCTGGTGCCAGGCAGTTTTGCCTCCCCTAATTTGCCCTTGCCAAGTTTACCACATTCTTGCTAAACACAGAAAATGGTAGATAACAAGAAGCAAACTCAGAGGTATTCTGACTTGGTTTTCTTTTCAGTGGGATGTAAAAATAAAAACCCCATAAAACCAGTGTCTTCTAAATGATGATCTAGTAATACATTCCACAAGACATTTCTATTTTCAAAATTTTCCCTTGCTGGGGTTTGATATTAAAATAGTAATAAATACTAGTACTAAGAACAGCAAATTAATGGTTTTCTAAGAGACATACTGTGAGAGGATGTTCAAGGGTGGATATGTTTAGGAAAATATGTAGCCCTCCATGGAGCTGAAACCCCAGTCCTAAACTAACCGATGCTAGGCACTCACAGCAGCAAAACAGTGAGTGGGAGAAAGGAGTGCAGAGTCTGCTCCAACACACTATTGATTTGCTCTGAAATTATGTGAATTATTACTGTTGAATTCATTATTAGAACTGATGATTTTATTGGAGAATTAGGTGCTGTAAGAAGGCCCCATTAACGTAAAATGGATTCTACATGCACTCTTCAAAACTCCTTCAAATGTGAAATTTCCTCCATTATTTCATTTGACAGAAAATTACTGCTTCTGTATCAAATTCTTCTTCTGTTTACTGAGGTGGAACTTGAGTCCCAGTCTAGTACAATTAGTAGGAGCACTCCAACTCCTGCCTTTAAAGTGAGGTATGAAGCGCACTATTAATACTCTTTTTTCTTTTTTGAAATCAAATCAATAAACAGATTTTCTTTCGAATATGTTGCATTGCACTCTAGGATACATGAAAAACATTTGAAAGAGTAAGTTTACTGATATATGTGCTGATTATACTGCATCCCAAAGGCAATATTTGGCTCATGGTGTCCAGGAATCAGAGAGAAGTAATGCAAGTATTTTTTTGTAGTAAGATAATGTTTCAAGTTCTTTAATTTTGCTGTGAAAAGAGCAGCACAGGGAACCTGCTGCCTCTGCTCCATGTGTCCTGTTCACTCTGAAGCTACAGACAGATTCTGCCGCATGAGTGAGACTGAAGCAGTCACTGCACATTCATGCTGTGCACTGTTCATTCCACTGCCGTGCACCAAACAGAGCTGCTTAGTTCATAGATCAGAGAGCCATTTAAGGTGAACCTGGAATCATTCTTGGTGGCAAAACTGAAACCATCTAAAGTCAAGACACAATTTTCCTGGAATCTTTCCTCCAGTCTTCAAAGCATGTATCTGTCTTTGCCTTTATTCTCATCAATGAGGAATTTAAAGTCATAGACTCATTACTCTTAAATGTCACTGCCTGTGAAAAATGAAAATAAAGAGAACAAATAGGCTCCGTGTTTCAAGGATAAATTCAGAATCCCTGAACAGAAGTGAGGCTTTTTCAGTCTGTCTTTGGGAGCAGGCTTGAGAGGGTTTCCTGAACGCTGCCTGTTTTGCTTCACTATTCCTACAACCCAGAGTTGAACAACTTATATGGATTAATTGAACAGCAAACAGTAACCTCTAGATCTACCATGCTACTTAAAATACAATACAGCAAAACCAGGCATGACTGCAGTAAGGATCAAAGAGAGAAGATGGCAGGAATAGAGAAGATGCTTATGAAAATCAGGGCATCTATCCTCTAAGGTATTTTAAGGTAAAACTCTCAACATCTTTTCTGCCTTATGTCCAAGCAAAGTTGAGCTGGAGGAGGTCAGAGCAATTCACCTGACTCAGACTGCTACCAGACAAAATAGGTCACATTAGTTTCTTCAGCAGTTATAAAAGGCTTCTTTAGCTAATGAAGTGGCTAAGATACAGAACAGAAAAGTGAAGCCCTCAGTGGAGAGAGCAGAAAAAAGTTCAGAAAGCATGGGGGGTTAAAGCTGATGTTTTGAAGCTTAGAGCTGTGCTTTAGGACTTGCCTATTCCAGGCGGACACAGATTGCCCAGCAAAGGAGAAGGGCATGGGTGTTTATGAACTGGATTTACTCTCCACAAAGTTTGCTGCCAGCAATAATCCGTCATGAGCAGCAGTATTTTGAAACACTACTGCTGAGTCATGCAGATTTGTGATGATATTAATCTCCATACAGCTTCACAAGAAGCTGCCAGAAATTCAAAGAACTTATATTTGCAGTATATATTTGTGAAAATAAGCTTTGATAGAACATCCATCCACATTAGCGAAGGAGACAAATTCTGGGCCTTTTTCTGTATATAAAGCTATTTCAACTAACTACTCTTCCAGACTTTCTGTCAGTCTCTGGACCGTGAACTTCCCCGGTACTGATACTTTACTGCTTCTCTCTTTCATTTATTTTACCACTTCAAGTAGAAAAAACACATTGAAAGACTGAAAATGACATGAAAAATTTGGGATTAAAATTCCTTAGTTTCCTTGGATTCATTGCAGATGTGGTGCAGTGAGAATATAAGTTAATTTATGGAAGCAAGATTGTCTTGCATCAGATTTAATGTTCTGTAGACAGCTGCCTTTTCCAAAGAATACAAATTCCTCACACAAGTGGGGAACACTGAGCACCCTCATCTGAAAAATGTTGAGCTGTCCTATCAGCATCCTTCAAGAACTTACCATACTGTTACCTAAAGGGCAGTGACTTCCATGCCAAGGGACATAAGTTTCTTACAGTAAGGTATACAAATTACAGACAATATTTTGTACTCAAAGACATGAAGCTAAGGCAGTGTTTAACTCCTCGTTCTGCCAAATATTGGAAATTGGGCCACTCACTTTCACATTGGTAAACTGCCACTGAATTTATTCCTGCTCTACTAGGCTGGGACAAGTAGATGGTAAGTAAGCAAAAAGACCAAATCATGTGCACAACACTAACCACGAGGATCTGAATTTCCAGGGTCAGATTTCTGAATAGCAAATCCTGCACCTTCCCACTGTGGTGGCCGTGAAGGTTCTACACCTCCAGGCACCCGCACTTCTCCCTTGACCTCTCCTTGCACAGCCCCATAGATAATCTGCATGAAGGCTGGCTTTTTAGGTCTTCACACTGCACTGAAAATTACCTTACAAGCAGGGCTCAGCAGGGAGTTTTTTTCTGCACACTAGAGACAATAACAAAATTAGCTCCTGTATGTCTTTCAGTCAGTCAGTCCCTGGCAGGAACTTACATACTCATGGACAGTTTCAGAGAGCAGATAGGCCTGTCTTTCAAAGATATAAAGTTAGTGTGAGGTTTTGTGCATAGCAAGGATCAGGTAGAAGAAACCCAAGAAAGTCTGCAGCTTAAATTCTGCTGCTATATTTCGGTTTTGACCTGATCTCCCAAAACATTCATCCTAGCAGCCAACACCCAAACCCACAACTACACAAGCAGCTAAGAGCCTACCACCCAGCAGATGCTACTTCTTGTCCCTTAGGTGCCATGTGGGACAGCTGGGGGAGGTGGGTGTGGTCACCACAGTGAAAAGGAACTGGGGGAAATGCAGGGTGTGAGCGCAGACATGAGGAGAAAGAGAGTTAAAATTACTGCTGTGGAAAAGAGTGAGGATAGCAGACACGTTTGCAATATGGATTTCTGCTTCTTCTAATGTAGCATACAACAGAACTTGTGCTTGGTGCTCAGTATAGCCTGAATGACAGAGGAATTTGATTCCAGCTGAATCCCTCACCTGTAATGTGTGATAACAGTACGTGTCTACAAGGCAAGACATCTGTCAACAAATATAGAACTTGTGTTAGGCTGTGGCAGATATGACATAAATCCAGAACCTCTCTGCATGAACGTTCTCAAGGAGACATCTGGGCTCACAGAAGTCAGAAAAAGGTCATCTTGCAAGTTCTAACATGGAAACACAACGAGATTTCAAAAAAAATGATTGTTCTTACCAACAATCATATGGTTGCAGACATCACAGAAGGTTGGTTTTTTGAAGATGTGCTCCTGGAAGATGTGAGTCTTGTTGTTTTCTGACAGCTGCTGGGCTCTGGTGGGCGAAGATGCCTGGCTCTCTGAGTTGGGGAGCTGCCCAGTGCTTGTGCTCACCTCAGGCATTAAGTCTACTTGCAGTTTCACATCACTATTAGTCCTCTGGAAGAAATTGTCTGCACTTTTACTCCGCAAGCTTTTCGTCTTGAAGGAGAGGGATCGTTTTAGTTTCTGCAGCTGCAACAAATAAACCAGTTATAATTACTATTTTTTCTACTTTAAAAGCAATGCAAGGCTCCTGGTTTTGAGATGTGTTATTGCCAAGCAAACCTGAGAGCTACTGTCAGACCTTGAACCACCTGAACAATAAACTTGACTTTAACATTTAATCAGCAATTTCTGAGTGAAGAAAACAGATCCCAATCAGAAAACACCTACCCTACATATGTTTTCTGATGGACAATAAACTTGATAGCCCTAATGAATGCTTCTTTTGGTCTTTATTTGCAGGTATGACAGTAAAGAAGTATTGCTGAAAGTTGTATGCATTGGAGAACACACACTTTGTATTCAAGCATGAGGGGAACTTAGAGCATTATTCACCCTTAATAGTACTTAGTCAGTCTGTAAAGCCATTAAAGGAACAGCTGTTAAATGGTGGTACATGACAGGTGAATTCAGCAGATATATTTGATATACTTAAATTTCTTCAATTTGGCAGAAACAAAGATTATATGCATTTTATATTATATATATTTTAGATTATATACATTTGATTAGCTTTGACTAAGAAATTGTACTTTTTTTTTAAGGAAAGAAGTCTTAACAGCAGTAAAAGTGTAATTAGCTGGCCAATTGATAGTTAATGCATTAATTAATACTAGTTAACACACATTCACATATGTTCTTGTATGTTGTATTTGTGTGTTGATTGTCAGACTATCAAGCACCACAATAAGGCATTACTAACTTAGAGTTGTTAACTCAAACTCTTTATCTGTAAACTCTCTTGTGCCATATCAGCCATCCTCTCATCTTTCATCCTCCTCCCAATTTTTTATAAGGCTGAGGAGGGCACTGGATGAGGCACAGAAACTATTAGGATATTAGCCACATGAATTTGTGGGTTTGTCAGCTCCAACATCCCATAAGGAGAGGCCAGGTAAAATGAAAGCCAGCTCTGAGTCTGCTTTGTTTTTGCCCTCTCTGAAGTGCAATAATTCTGTATCACCTTTCACTCAGCATTATTCAAACCACTGCAAAAAAAAAAAAAAAATTTCAACCATCACTGCTATTCTCTGGGTGACTGTGATGTAACAACTGAAATTTTCCATGCCGCTCAGGCTGTCTGTGGTAACCAGCAGGAATGGTTTATATTAGAAACTGTTTATGTTAGAAGCAATGATTATTTGGAACCATAATTCACACTAATATAAAGGGAAGGAGTTTACATGCTTTCCCAAATAAGCATAGAACTGGTACGTCACACTGACTTAGTGGCCTCAGAGAACTGGCTCTCCCTAGATTCTGTTCCTGATCCATCCGTTTTCTTTATGATGTGGCTGATAGCACGCTGTTGGAGAGGAGAGTCAACACACTCCGAGGGGAAGCCTCTCTTCCACCTTCAGAAATAAGCAGCTTGTTCCTGGAGAAGGAGACAGCAGCTCTCTACCCAATGTTTCACAATAAAATCCCAGAGTCAAATTAATGGACAAGGAGCTGCTGTTGCCTCCAGTTAACAGTGTTTGGGTTTGCTACATGGAAGCAAATTGCATTCTGGGTCCTGAGCTGTTCCTCCACAGTGGCTTTGGGAGTAGGGAGGCATCAGAGCCTGGGGCCCATCCCACATGCACCTCTCTCACCCACAATTCACCCTGGGTTCAGGGGAGGAGCCCGGGATCCAAACTATGGAAATACCTCAGTCTCTAGGGGAATGTGAAAATAAGAGCAACTAAGTCAAACCACTGCAACTATGAGGTAAGTGCAGTTTATGGTTTCTGATGCTCTTTCAGCTGAAGCCTAAGCCATGGACTGATTGAGCCCAAAACTCACTGTGAACTACACCATCAGAATGTGAGATCTTCCGTCTTCCTCTTGGATGTTAAGTTACTGACTCTTGAAATCACTGGGGTTATTCAGTTCTGAGATTACTTCATCTCCCCAGTGACAGCCAAGAACTCAGCAATAATTCACCCCCTTGCTCCTGAAACATTTCTCACTGAAGTCAGACCTAATTAGTGTAGCAAAACACAGAGAATTACAACACCACAAGGTGACTGAAATGGCATCCATTATTGATTTGCCATCCATTTCTACAGTGCCACATGAAGCTAATTAAATTTCAAAACGCTGCTCCTGCCAGAGAAGGAAACCTAAGCTGTGCAATAGAGTATTTGTTTTATCAAGAAACAACAGTCCTGCTAGTTTGGACCATATACGCAGTACATTTTAAGAAGCTTTGCATTTACTATCCTTATCCCATTCTCCTGTGCACAGCCATTTAGCAGTCGAGGGATCTACCAGCAGCCTTTCCTCCCCAGGCAGAAAAGTCAAGTTTTCCAAAGAATAGTCCAGCATTCAGGCTATACCTGCCCAAACTTATGCATAAACATCAAGGTGAGCATGAAACTGTGCCTATTCTGTGCATTCTCTCAGAGAATGGTCAGAGGACACACATCCAAGTTGAGTTGAGCAAGTCACCTTCACAGATTCGGCAGGCATCTCTGCAGAAGCTGATAGTCTTCTCTGAGATTCTGTGAGAACCGTCCTGTGTTCACGTGGTTAAATAATTCCCAGACAAGACGGGCATCCTTGTCATTAGCCAAATACAGACTTCATGCCCATTTGCGTTCAGACTGGAAGACATGTTTGGCTTGCATTGCATACCTAAAACACCAGGGGAAATCTGGGACTATTACATCCCAGATAAGTTATATGTGTACAAAAGCGACTCTGAGAAAATGAAGAATATTGACAACATTTAGCATTTTGCACAGCTAGTTACACACTTTTATTGTTAAAAATACCTCTCAGATCAGCAGGTTTTATGCCCTTCATGTGCAAGAGAGTATACAGGGCCGTAGAAGATTGGCATCAAGTTTTAAAATCAGATCCAACTTTCCTTTCTCATATTAGGCTCATGAGAGAATTTGAAATAGGGTAATGGTATGTGATTGTTTACTTAGGAAAAGTTGGCCCAAGCAAGGGCAAGGGCTGGTTGTTATACATATTGTATAAACTATAAAACCATAAAAGCTTAAGTAATTATTAGGCTGCAGTTGAGTAAGCATCGCTTCCCTTAACTATCACCATCTCCTCATTTTGAGATTTGCTGTGGATTGTCCCCATTCTTTTATTGCAAGATTTCAAATGTCATTAAAGACAGGTATTTAATACATGTCTGATTTTGGTCTGCTGTAAACTGAGTTAATGCATTTTTGATGCCACAGCTCTTAATAGAGCTGCTATAGCATTCACGTGAGGTGGGAATCAAATCTTTCAATAGAGAGGAACACATGCAAATTTTATTATTTATACTTTATTTCTGCAGAGCGAATGAGACCGAAGTTAAACCTTATGAAAAAACATTACAAAACTTTGGGAAAAAACCCTGCAGCTAGGGTTGTTCTACACTCAATACTTCAACTCTTCAGTGAAAAATCAGGTATTGAGACTGAAACAACCTCTAAACCAAACACAAAAAGGCTTTAAGAAACATATTTGAAATAAACCTCCTAAGACTTTCAAATTTTCTCCACTGTGAATTGAAGGCTGCAATTTAGCTTTCATTTAAATAAAAATAACATTCCCAGAAGCACAGGAGATTTTCTAGACTTATGGTAGCATCACGAGACTTCACAGTGTTGACACTTCAGAAACATGAGTCCTTGGTATTAAAGCAAGGATGTCCCTGTGGTTTGAAATCAGAGTGAGGGAAAAATCTTTGTTTCTAGTTAAAAGCTTTTTATCAGTCACACAGACTCCCAGTGACTGCACATACTAACCCCACAGGCAAGGTAGAAATAAGTGCAACAGCTGAACCTCAGAGCTTGATTAACCTTTTTTTCCTGTATCTTGCAGCACAATCTCAATTTTCCTCCAAGTCACTGAATGTTCAAGCTTCAAGGGATCAGGAAGCTCTGTTATCAGCACTCCTCTGTTCCTAATTCCCCTATACTAACACTCTAGCTGCTATAAGCAGAAAATAGGAGGCAACAAAAGAACAGCTATTCAAATTAATTCCTAGTGTTGGCTATGTGCCACTGCTTTCGGTGTGAATGGAAATTGCACCTGCCCTCACCAGGACTTTTTGATGTAATCGTTGGAAGCACCCAATGCTTTTCTACAATTTTCATTTAAGAAGTTCCCATGAAAATCGGAAAGATGTAAGTGATTTGAGCTGTTTTATAATCCCTAGCTTTGCAATTACGAAGATACGCGTCCACCCTGCAGAGTACTTTATTCAGGCTCCTAAGCGCTCCCTAATACCTAGGAAAAATTTTCCCCTTGATTCTCCAGCTTGCCTACATTAGCAGTCAGCAGGGCCCGCTAGAAGCGGACGGGAAGAATGAAGCAGGGGCTGTTGAGCACCCAGCATGCACACACCAGGTTATTTCCCAGCATGCTTGGTCTTGTTGCCTTCTCGGTCACTGCTAACCATCCCTGCCAGCAGCAGAGGCTCCTGTGCAGCACGGGGCCAGTGGGGAGATAGTTTTGTGCGTTTCCACTCTTAACTATTTTCCAGGAGAAATGGACAAATGAGTCACACTTATCAACCGTAATTCACTGACCAACCATATAACCAAGCCCTCCTTTTCAGACATCAGTTGTTTGCTATATTGTTACTGTACTAGCAATAAACAAAAAAATATTGCTTGCTGTTCTCTATCCCTTTCTTCACACTGGTGTTCACAATACCATTAGATCCACTACAACTAATACAGGGTATTAACAGAGTTGGAATGAGCTATCAAGCCAGTTTGAATCCTGCAAATATAAAATGTATCTATTTTGTTTAGTATGCAGACTAAAAATGCTCTGTCAACAGATTTCAGTCTGCTGTGAGATAAACATCCACCTTCTGTAAGGAACCATTTCTTCTTCCTTGCAGCTTCTTAGAGCAAATTTACAAATTGTTTGACTCTCACATTGTAATAAAAGAAGGACTTCAACACATGTGGCTCAGATGATATTGTGTATATTTGCTAGAGAGAATGTCAGGTACAGGGGATATTAGCAAAAGGGACTCAGACCAAAAGCGTTTCAAATAAGGGAGAGAACAAAGCCTTGATGAATGGCATCTCCTTTACTGAGTACAGTCCATTTTCTGGGTCAAGGAACATTCAATTTGTATTAGCAACTCTCAGAACATACTTCAGTTGTTTACTAGCTTTGCTGGAGGACTGGATGTTACCAGGGTGTAAGCTACCCTGGCGGCATTTCTGGGCTCCAGCTAGCTGTGCTGATCCAGAGCCAACAGGGAACCAGCTCAAACAGGAGTGCTTACTTTTTGTGAGCATGAAGGCTAATGATTTTCTTCTTAAAACTGAGAGATACAAAAGCAAGTGAATTTTGAGGACAGACAAGTGTGGGTTTTTTACTCATTTTGAGTTGAAAATGCTCTGCCTTGGCATTTTAATGAGCAAAAATAAGATTATAACATGCCTAAAGGCAGTATGCAATTTCATAAACAATATGTGTGTTTGCCTGCTGGTGAGAGGAGTACCATGTCTTATAACATTAACAAGATAAAAGGATATTTCTAATACTTAAGGGGTTGTATTGTTTATTGGAAAAGCACCCATGATAAAATTTGTAAGCAAAGATGATTTATTTTCTACCATCTTCTTTCTAAATAATAAATAGTCAAAATACTCTGCTAGTACAATTAGCTAAACTGACTTCAACTGTAGATGATTTATACAGTCTGAGAATGTGGTCCTATCATGTAGATGTGTTTGCTGTAGCCAGCTCTCTTGGAAGCTGTATCCTTTTAATGCACTACAGACAAAGAGGGAGTATTCATTATTGCAGAATCTGCTACGTATTATATTTGTGTATTTTCCCAAACAGATTGCATAGCTGTTGTTAGAACAAATATGTTTGTTATTGCTGTAAAAAGTAAATAATTCAAACTTTCTGCTTGAATATTGTACTGAAATAGTCAAAGAGGAGGATTATTTTCCATAATACCTACCAATAATATTATTAGCGATTCACTGGGTACCTTCAGCTACTCTGTTTGGCTCTTGCAGCTCTGATCATTGTCCTCAGATTCTCCCCCCCCTTATATTATTTTTTAAATCCACTCACGGATTCTCAGACCTATTTAGAATATAATCCTTTCTAGGCAGGGCTCTTTCTGCAATTTTGTTTCACACACGGAGTCCTAAACTCAAATGAAATGCTTTGATAGACATGACAGAGCGTAGCAGCAAAAATCCTTGAAAGAGCTTCAGGGTTTGAAAGCATGAAATCAGAAGGGATGCCCAGGTGTCACTGCTCCCACAAATGTCTCTGTGAATCCCATGTCCTCAGCCCTCTCCTGATGTACTACATCCTCGCCAGCTATGCGTTTGCATCTCTAGTTAGCAGACCTCTGAATTATCAAGAGGTCAGCCTGCACATGTAGCCAAACAGGCGGTTTGCTTAGCAGAGCTGTTCATTCTCTATGATTCTGGTTTGGTTTAAACTAAGCTAAAAATCCACCTGGTTCTCAACAATTGCTCCTGCACTTGGTTTGAACTTATCCCACATTTTAAGGTGAGTCATCTTCTAACTCTGCAAAGAACCAGGATTGGATGTGAGATAAACGTGAAATAAAGTACACAAAGTTTTAAGGCCTGAAAATATGAAAAGTCTCCTGTGTGATCCAAATTCCTTTATATATCTTCAAAATTCAGCATCAGATATGAGAGAATAAAGTAATGCAGTCCAGGGAGTGATAGATTTGAGGAAACACAATTTATTAAGTGTATCAATTGCCATCAAATCTCAGGGAAATCCTTTTCTCTCTCTCTATTATGTTCAGAACTGCCTACTTAGTCCTAAGGCATAAAAAGGGTAGACACTTTATTAGATTTTGTGCAATTGTAACTTACCCTGAGCTCACGTTACCTTCCCTGCTGAATTATATTTTCATAGTAACTTCAAAAGACTCGTAGTCATTTAAAAAGTTTAAAATAGCTCATAAAAATATGCAAAATAAATACTTGTATGAATAAAAATGAAGAAAAATGTAAGGGTTTTTTTATCAAAAACTGAGTAAAATCTACACCCAAACTCTCAAATTTTATATCTAACATAATTTTTGCTTCTGTGTTTTGAACAGCTCTATTTTGATGTATTCCTTTGATTTCTTTTAATCAAGCTGTATTAGAAAGAGTAATCTAGAAAGAAAAGAGTGCATATTACATTATTTTCGTGAGATCTAGAGTCTATCGGTATTTCTTCAAACTTTCTAACAGGTTTGATTTCAGTTTATTTTTTGTGGGGAAAATGCTTGCAATATCACTCAACCATGGTTTGCATTCAGCCTGCTTCTAGCAGAGAATCTTTCTCAAATTTGCAGTATTTGAAGATAACAAGTCACAATATCTTTCAGAGATAGCTTTACTGTAGCTTTCCAAAGTTTGTAATCCAATTGACAAAAATCAGATGAACAGTCCTAAAGTAAGATCTACTGGGTTCACTGTGTTGAGCTCAATGATCGTCAATTCTCCCTCCTTTGCCAACATGTGCATTAATCAAAACACTTTGAAAATCAAACAAAAGAACACTTCAGTCATTATCAAATATCAGGGTTGCAAAATACTTTGTCTCTTTGATCTCCCCTGCTGCCTCACCTAACAAAAGACAGGCTGCTTCTCTCAGGAGCAGAGGCAAAGACTACAAATCCTGTATCTACATCCAGGATTCTATTCTCCCTGCTGCTAAATAACTGTTCCCACATGGGTAGCACCAGCTGCATAATTCAGGTTACAAAAGGTGTCTGGTGCAAACCTCTGTGTAGCTCCTGTCTGCCTTTCATGGTCTGACAGTAGAACTGTCTCCAATTTTTCCTCCTGAAACCAAAAGGAAAGCTCATGAAGAAAGCAAGAGATAGTTAGGAATAGTCCTTCCATTTTTTTTTAAAATCAGCTTGTACTTTCAATTTCAAGAGAGGTAGGTGTTTACAACATCTTGTTTTGTACTTTGGGGTTCACCTCAGGCACCTGGTTGCTAAGCAGCCAGTCATCTCCATACTTTGCCTCTATCAGGATGTTGTTATCTCTTGCCTCTTGATGTAGAAGGCATTTGGACTGTTATCTCTGAGGTCCCTTCTGGGAATCCCATATTTTGCATCTCTTTTAGGATAGCTCCTTTCCATTTCAGCTTCTAAATGGGATACTGATTCACCTTTGGTAACTCCTGATTCAGTCACTTGCTAATCTTTGCTGTGGTGGAAGGGGCACAGTGAAATCTGGAGATTAAAAGGCTGGGTTTCAGAGTGATGTAAATCCAGGCAGCCATGCTGAGGTGAAAGAAGCTACACCGGTAACTGCCTGCTGAGAGTCTTCAAGACTGATAATAATAGGACCTGAGTTTTGCTGCTTCTCCTCCTCATGAATAATCTGGAGCAAATGTGATTGTGAATGTAAGATTAATCATCCTTGACTGTATCTCATGTCTGTACCTCTACGAAATGTGCATTGCCTCTTATTGATCTTATGCCTCAGTATGACACCCTTGGACGTCTAAAAAAAAAAAACCCAAAACGCAACAGTGTTCTGCTAAAAAATGCTGGGCTACCTACAGCAGTAGTTTCCACTAATATATTTTATCCATTTTCTTTTCTTTTCTTTTTCTTTTGTGTTTGTTAACAGAGCTGTTTTATAATACACTAAATGGTAGTATATCTCTTGAAGCAAGTATACATCTGGCAAAAATACATCTGGCTGAGAGGCTGATACCAACTGAGGGCAAATTAACATGAACACCACAATCCACATACTGAATTATCACATTTGTGTCATCTTAAAACAAAAAAGAAGTCCAAGATCTACTGGGAGTTGTTATAGCTAATATTATGTCAGTGTTTCCACTCTTACTTCTGGGGCCCAAAACTTACACTGTTAAAATTGCTTTGCAATGAAAATGTGTAAATGCTTAGCTCTACAACAAAGTAATTGTCACTGGGCCAAATGCTAAGGTCTTTACTTACTGCTAACTCCCACTGACTTCAGTGAGCATGTGTCCTGAGTAAAGGCTCAGGGTTTGGATGGGTTATCGGAGAGGTTTTTTTTGTTGCTTGTATGTTCTGAAATAAAACTTTTTTTTTTTTTTAATGTTTTATACTGTGCATTAAAACTAAAGGGTTTCTGCATGCAGCATGAAAAAAACCACCTAACCACATTTGACATTCTGTTACCTAGCTGACTTTATGTGACTTTTCAACTCCCTTCTCTTTTTCTGAAACCATCTTTGACCTCTGCTGCTCCACAACCAAATATAGATCCAGGAGACATTATGCTTCTGCTTCTTCTGTCCTTGCTAGACACTTGTATCAATTCATACTTTGGGTGAACAAATTCTGTCCAGTTTTTGCTTAGCTACTGTGCTTTAACTTTGAGATGATATAACTTTGTTTTTCAGTCAAAGAAAGAACTAGAACACAGTGCCAGAATTTGGGTGCTATATGGTATATCAGCTTAAAAGAAGCCCACAAGCAGATATTTTGTCTTACTTGATCCCACAGGTTTCTTCACTCCCTTCTTTGCTGCCTGTTCACAAACAGATATTCAGATCCAAATTTTACAACTTGTATCCATGTTTCCATTTCAAACCCTTCTCAGTGAGAGATGGCATAGGAACTTATGCCTTACAGAATATTAGTAGTGTTTGTTGGTTCCCTTCCAATTTTTCTTTTTCATGGTTCTCTTCCTCTTCTTGTGCAATCTGGTGGCAAATCTGCCACCTTCCATCTTCCTTTTATCCTTCCTGGAGACTAACAATGTCTCGTCATGTGAACGCTGCTTCTTGCCGGCCACTCAGGAGGCGCGGGCATTCGGCCGCCCTGGCAATGCCGGTTCAGACACCGCAAGTCTAACAGGATCCATACGGTCCTGGTGCACATTGCTGCCCCGCCACCACTCTGGCATGAAGTCTTGGATCTGGGGGCAGAGCTGATAGCACAGGAGGAGCAAAGGTAGATAATCTCTCTGGGCTTCTCCATGCTTTGCCTGGGTACCCACAGGGTTTCCTTCAGCTTGTATTTTCAGTTCTAAAGTCCTATAGCAGCCACCACATACATAACAAATGCTGTGTCAATTAAAACTTTTTTCTACCTTGATATCATTTTCCTTGTCATTTGTTCTGCATCCAGTTATCTCACTGTCCACCATGATCTTTTTATTTTTACCAGTCCACATCTGTTACATTTTCCATTATAGCTCTTATCAAAGTGCAACTTACGGCATGCATTTATCCCTTTAAACAAATCTACTCTAGTAGCTCTCTAATTTTCAAAAAGAATTTCCAAAAATTTTTGGGAAAATTATGCTTGTAGTACCAGTTTCCAAGGGATCTATTACTGCTTCAGAAAGCTTCCATCCTCACTCTGTCTTTTTTCTTTTTGTTATTAGGTTTTAGTCATGCCCAGCAAAAACTGCATTCAATGTCCTGCATAAAGAACAGGCCAATTCTCCACTTGGAAAATCTGTTTAACTAGACGATGATATTGTCATACAGATGACACACAGTTACTTGGCACTTTATGGAGACATTTGAAGGCCTAAACACTGCTTCAAGAAGTTGACAATGTAAATACGTATATTTGGAGATGTTAATTAGCAGGAGTAGTTAAGTATGAGATTTATGATCTATCTTTGACTCCTTTTGCCTCAGGCTAACCCATTTCTTTTATATTTTTCCTAAACCTCCAAGCTGCTGAACATATCTTTAGCCAGCTACTGTTTCAAGATCAACCCTGCAAAACAAAAACATTTTATTTTTATCCTCACCAGCTGCACAACTTTCTTTCTGAAATTACCTCTCTCAAAATTTCACAATTATAATGACTGAACTGTAAAAATGTGGTTTACTGAGATAGCTGGTTTTGTGTAAAAAGACAGTTACGTATAGAATACCATATGTAGAAAGGTAGAGCATTTCAGACTATAATTCTTTCTGAAGAACTACGATTTTTTTCTTAATGTTAAGAATTTTTTTAAGTTCCTCAAAACTCTCTAAAGTTAAACTGTTGCTAATGAAATCCTGCACACAAACATCTAATAATAGTAATAATTTTTTTAAAAAATAGCTTACAATACTGTCATGATGTTGTGCTCGCCTAATAGATGAAGTTTCATAATTTTGGTGTTGCAAGAGAAATATCTGTTGTCATTGACATAAGTTACCAATTATTTAATTTAATAGGAGTTACTGCTTTGATAGGAAAGTCAGGGATCTTGAACCAGTAAATCTGTGAAGCTTTGTCTGACAAAAATAATACCTGGGACTTCAAGAGGAACAGCATATTGCATGGGGCTGCATGAGGGATTCAGGCAGGCAGGAAAGCAAGGACATAGAAGGAAGAAGAAAAGAAAGTCAAGGTAAAAGAAAGAGAGTTTTAAAGAATGGGAATATGAATCCTATGAAAGAGGGGGGATTTCCATGACGAGCTTCGCTTTGTCTCATTTATTCTACTGTCAGAGTAGGTGCAATTCTTGATAGTAGCTGAATAACACTGACTTATAAGGCATATTACAGCAGAAATACAGTTTCTGTCTACTGCTGAACTAAAGAGCAAGTGCAATGCTAAATTCTGAGATTTATATCCATTTTCTCCCAGCAGTTGTTTTTTTTTCTATGCAGCAGTCTATGAGTGTGACTGTACTGAAGGTATATTAAGTCATGGAAGGGAGATTTTTTTCTTCTAGAATTCAGCAGCTGGTAGTAAAGATGAAGTGTCATTATCTCTATTGCTACTTCGGGAATATTGTATTTATTTCAGTGTGTTCCCTACAGTGCCAGAAAAAAAAAAATAGGCTACCTTTCTCATCTCGTTAAAAAAAGAACTGATGCTTTTTTGACCAGACTGAGTGACTACTTCTTATGGCCAGCATCTAGTCACAGTTGCATTCTCCTCAGAGGAAAATCACTCTATTAAGGTTTTTCATTTAAGGTTTGACTGTCATTTTTTTTTGACCTTTATGAAATGTTTTTCATTTGTCTACATTCTAACAGGATTCAGGTAGGTCTATTACAGCTGCTGCCGTTCAAGTTAGCTTTGATAATCTCTACGGAAGATGTCCAGAGCATTTTTTTTTGGATGCCAGGCAGGAATTGCTAAAAAAGCCAGTGCTGTTGAAGGGCAGAACTGCAGCCTGGGGAAGTCTGTGGGAGCCTAAGCTTCTGGGGGAGGCAGGAGCTCAAAAGACCTTCAACAGCAGCCCTCTTGAGAAAGGATCTTCTGAGTAGCATTGGTCCTCAGCTACCTACCCAGAAAGGAGGGGACAAGATGGGGAAACTAGGAAGGGGACTTTTCTCCGTAAGGAATGTTTTGTATTACTTCATTGTCCAGGTTTTAAATTTGTGTATAGTTTCCAGCATAAACATACAAAGACACAATGAGGTTACATCAACAGATCAATAAGTATCTACACACGAGGAACAGACCATGTAAAACCAGAAAATGTGAGGAAATTAAATGCAACTGAGGGCATTTCTTTGTGAATAATGCAAGCACAGCTTGAATACAGGTGAAAGGGAAATTACAAACTGTGGGATTTGCTTTTTTTCCGAGTGTACTTATGGCATGTGTGTCAGCATCCACACAGTGTTTATAAAAGGTCCTTTTCACTAACAGAAGAACCACCATCTATTTTCTTAACAGAAATCTCTAAACTTGGCTAAGCTTGGAAACATGGAAGTTTTTCCTGTAAAGACTCATTGTATCAGAGGACCTGGTCGTGGTTTAAAGCATTTGTGTGAGAACAGGAACAGAGAGGGAAGAAAGAAACACGGAAAGGCAGAGAGAGAGCGGGTGAGGTAGCCAAAAATTTAACTGTTTGCCTGGATCTTTAATGGTCAGGAGGATGAAATCCATTTGTCATTACAATTAACTACGGGAGGTAGATCTAACTATTGTGAACCTGCCAAAGACTCCTGCGTGCCCATACTTCACGAAACTGGTACATGATTCATCTTGTGGCTACAGTTTAACAGCAGCACTTCACATTCTGAAGCCTGGATGGGCTCACATTTTTCTCTCTTTTTGTCAGAGGTGCATAACTTTCCATTATAGGATCGTCTGGAAAACAGCAGTTCTGCTTAGCAAAAATTTTCAAAGTGTGAATGATTTTGTTCCACGTTGACATAAAAAACAACTGCAGCTTTTCAGAATGTCTTTGAGAGAGCTGTGGGCAGGAGAGGGGAAAGTCAGACAGACTAGTCATGCACGGGAACAGACGGCTGACCAGTCTTTGTAGGCAAGGTTCAAGACCTTGCTCTGACAGAATCTCAGTGCTGCTCACTTTACTTGAATTTGAGCTTTTAACTCAGCTGTAGCTGCCTACTATGGTCAATGGATAAAGATTTCAGCTCAGAGAGGATAATTTAGATCACACAAAGGAGCCTTTTCCTCTAAATCACCTTTGATAAAACAGTTTTGGTCTGTGTTCCATTTATAACATAGGGAGACTGAACTACTAACTTACCTGCCTACAGTTTGTCTCTAATTACAGGTGAGGCTGTACAATGTAACCTAGGATGCATTTTTTGTTTCTCCTCTTTTGTCTGGAAATTTCACCTACAATCAGGGAAAGCTCCCTAGTAAGAGTTTACACAATCAAGAAACTGAACAATTCCTCAAGACCAGATGTTTTGACATTGAAAAATAAGCACTAATACTCTTTTTTAAAAACACTTAACAGGCACGCATTTCACTAGAATGCTCGTTACCAGAAACATTTGGCAAATCATTGCAAGTCACCTTATGTTTATTTGTAAATTATTCCTTAATTAGATAATTTAAATTAAAAGAGGATGTGTGAACATAAGTGAGAAATTATCTAATATCACTTATAAATAATATAAATAAGTACACTAAGAGGTGCAACAAAAATTGTATATGCTGGGTCCTTGAGTTGACTGATACTAGCTGATAAGAGTAGGTGCATTTTAAAAATGCATATGAGCCTGAAACATCTTAACAACTGGATTCTCAACTTAACTGCACAGAAGTCAGGGACACTGACAAGTTTACCATGCTGAATTTTGCCTAGAACGTTTTGTTTACTTGTGAGCATGGAGATACTCAGTCCAAGGCCATTTCTCATCTTTTGAATGCATAAAGGCAATAGAGGCTGGGTCAGGGCTTTTAGACTTTCATTTCAATCTCAAGATATTCAGATTTTGGGAACCATGGCATTTAAACTGTCAGGGAAAACACTGGTAAATTGATGATGAATAGTACACCTATATAAGTGATGTTTTAGAAGGTGACTTGTTTGCATCATGCCAGAAATCTGACCCTTGGTTGACAAAAGCTGATGCCTCCCTTCACTACGAATGAGCAATTTTTGTAAAAAAAAAAAGGTTGAATACTGAGGTAATGGCATTTGTCTGTAAGATCGTATTTAACACTATTTGCTATAAAAATCTGTCAGGTTGACTTTGCCCTCTCACTTGTAGCTGTGCCTCCAAAGCATACATTTCTTTGTCTTACTCTGATGAATAAGTAAAAAAAAATATGCTAAATGCAGATTTTAATAGCTTTGTGAATACCAGTTTATAACATTGTGCTCCTTTCTTAGTTAAGCCTAATCATCAGTCTATAGGTCAGCTTCATTTTCCTTTTCTATTCAGAATACTAGACTGCAAAAATGATCTTTCTTAATAAAGCAGTGCATGTGTGGCACTTTAATAAAGCTTTTAAATGGCACTCAGAAATGGAGCATACTATGTCTAGAGAAAAGAAAAGCATTAAAGTTGTCACTGTTACTCGCCTAAAGGACTGCAATTCCATATTGAACTTGCAGCCTCCTGTGGCTGGGAAATACCTCTCCCTCACAATTATTCATGCTATGGTATTTTTAACACCACTGCAGCCCCTAAACAGTAACACTTTCATTTGACAGTACTTAGCAAACTACTCTCATCACTTAAAACCAGGTCAGCTAAGTAATGCTGACCTGTCAGTGAGAAAAATTCCATGACCTTCTAGCACATTTATGTGAGACTACAGACATGAAACTCATTTCATTTTAGTAAATAAGAAGATGTGCAAGCCATTTGTCATATTTAACTGCTGAGGTCAGAGACATGAGAAATCTGCTTTTCAGTCATCCATTGTAAATATGTTTTACAGGGTTCCTGAGTTAAATTTCCTGACAAGGAGCATTTACTCTATCAATTGAATCAAAGGGAGTTTCCTCCAACAGGGGCATATGTCAAAGGAAAACAAAGCCAAGTTATTTCAGTCACTCACAAATAGATTTCTCATTTTCACAGCTGATCCTCTTTGCTAATGAACATGCGAAGTTTGCTTATGCTTCAGCACTTGCCTGGGAAGTGCTCATTTAACACTGAATGGCTGCTTGCCTATGCAACTGGAAGTTGTGCAGGACTGAGTACTATGTTAAGAATATTCAACTCGTGCTCGCATCTGAAAGCCCAGTCCTGTGTCTGACAAACACGAGTATAAATTTATCAAATATGCAGTCTTGTACTCATCAGGAGTATGCAGCAATGGCTCCTAGGCAATAGGTGAAATGCTTGTCATACAAAGAATTACAGTTTTCTATGAAGTGGTTATGATTTACCTGCGTTTAAATTAGATAAAATGCGTGGGGAAAATGAACCTCTAAGCCATGTTTTGGATTTCAAAAATCCAAAATTGACGTGCTCCATTCCCTTGAAGATATTTCAAGCCTTCAGCACTCTCAGATACCTAGGGGTATATTTTAGACTCCATCACTCTTTGGAGCATGGCACAGAAAGACCCAAACTAGTATCTGCAGGAGATATGAATGTCTCAGCTGTGGTCTGGAAAGCCGCAGACCTGTCTTGAATGTGCTTGGATGTGTAAGAGACATATAATTTCTTCAAAACTGTTAATACTAATACTAATGCTATGAAACGAAGATAAATAAAAAGACTGTGAATGTGGGCTCTTGGAAAACTGCATGAAAATAGTTACCTCAAAAAGGAAACTTTGACTAAGGAAGGAGCCTACAAAGAATGCTGGGGAGAGGAAAAAGCGAAAGTGAAAAACAAACAGTATGCAAATAAAACTGGACCTTTCAAGCACAGTTCCTTAGGTCAAAGGATATTAATTGTCAAGAAAAGCTGAGTGAGTCCTTCAAAAACTATTTAAGGAAATGTCAATGGACTGATTCACGCTAGGGAAAGAAAAAGAGGAAAAAGGCTGTGGTACAGTAAGGACAGGATAAAAGACTGGTTTGGAACTTTGGCAAACACTTCAGTTTACCTTCTTCCAAGAACCATAATCCTGGGTAAAAACAATAAGAATAATAGGAAAAAGATTACAGAAATTTATGGCACAACATCAGAAAAACAGTTAAATATGTCTGTTGAGGTGAAAAGGGAGAAAATAAACTAGTTAAACTCTATTATAAAATTCTACTTTGAAAGTCTAGAAACAAGTTTCCTTAACAAACTTTATCAAGACAGAAACGATGTAAAGTGAAATGGAGGTCTCTGTCGAGAGGCAGAAAATGTGACCCCAGCAAATACAGATTTGTAGATCTGACCTCAACAGAATTTGACAAAACCAAATCAAAACGAAACAATAAAAAAAGATAAATCCTCCTAGATCAGTTGTAATGAATAAGATGAACAATTTTCTAGAAAATGTTTTGGGTCAAAGGTAGATTGTGCCTACTTGGATTTCATTTAAATGATTGAATATGCTTCTGAAAGGGAATCTATTAGCCAAGACAGAAAAGAAGGAAAGTTGTAAATAAGTTTTATGGAAAGTTCAGTGGGTGATGGTTACTGTTGAAAGGAGAGGTTGAGGGTCGGTCATTGGCGCAGTTCTTCAAAGAACATAGTCTTAGGGTCAATATTGCTCTCTCTACTTCAGTTACTGGATTTTTTGCAAAGATTACGCATGTCATAAGGCCATTTTCCTCTGGCATTGTTGAGGAATACATTTAGTGCAGACAGCTCTGTCTGCAGCTGCAGATTGAGCTCTGGGTGGCAGAACCCCAGGCAAGACTGTGAACTGCTGACCCTTTGCATAACAAAAGGAATGGAGACCTGTGGCACAGCCTGGAGACACAGCAGGAGCTGAGGACTCCAGACTTTCCCACGCTTACCTGTAAAGGTATAAATCCACAGGGTTTCCTTGTTTTGGGGTCCCTCCTTGGAGGCACCCACCTCAAGCTGTTATTTTTCTATTTTACCATGATTAAGTTGTTTTAACGATCAAAACAGCTGAGAATGTGCTGTGGGAAATCTGGGGTCAAGTGTGTAAGGAAACCTGGTGTGACTGTGTGAGTGTGGGATGTGCAGCTGGGAAGGGGCCTCGTTGTCAGCTTGGGTGGTCCAAGAGTGACTGTGCCAGAGTGGCTCCTGGATGGTCAGACGGGGAAGTTCCTTTAACATGAGGTGGGAGGCATTGTCACATAGGGGGAGGCCTGGATCTTGAGGTGTGGAGTCAGGGAAATGTGAAGAAGTTCAGCAGCAGAAATGCAAAACTTCTGTGCCTGAGACCTGATTTAAAGCACTGTAGATGAGGACAGACATGTATTCTGCCTGGATCCCCTGGAAATTCCAGAAAAATAGAATGTAGACCTCTGGTTCACCAAGGAGTGACCAGGAAACACAAACATTAGAAGCAAGGTTTTTGGGAGTTAGTGATACTGTATAAGCTCTCATAGAGAACACCATGCACAAATTCAGTCACTCTTTTTCAAGAAAGATTATTCAATACTGAAATGGGGGTATGGCTCTGCTACTAGCATGAGATGGAAAATGGAGAGTCTATTTTATATCAGTCCAGATTATTTAGTATAAGAAATAAAAGGCTGGTAAGAGATATGAAAGTCTATTATGTGGTGGAAATCTGCACCGAGAATGGTAAAGAGATGTTTAAGCTAAAGCAATGTTATTAAAATTACAATGCCACACAAACTGGTAAAAAGTAAGTGTAGGCTGGAATTGGAAGAGAGTGAAGGGTAGAAGACATCCCTTAGCCATTATTAGAGCACACAGGTGTTGGCAGAACTTTTAAAAAGTAGTGGTAAAAGCTGAATTCAACAGAATTACTTTATGAAGAAGAATACAGCATAAGAGACTAGGACAGTGGACTGAACTCTCTTCCAGCTGTGTAGACAACTTGTTTTGTTTCAGTGAAAATTTGCACTTTTTAAAAAAATCCTTTTTTTTTTTACCACACCAGATTTCAGTCAAGTCATTTTTGGTTGTTGAAAGGTAGTAGATGTCTTCTCCATTTTGGCACCATTGAAAGTGTGGATAGAAGAGAATGAACTGATCACATTTCTATTTTGTCTTAGATATCTCAAAGTGCCTAGAAACTTATCTGACATATATATCAAAGTATAAACAATACCAGAGAGTTTCAATCAGAACAAGAGTAAGAAAGAAAAGTCAAAATAAGTATAAACTAGTAGATAAAATAGAATGAGTCTGCTGAAGAGACATTGATAGGTTAGAGTATTACTTTCCCGTTTTAATGAAAATCTTCTTCCATAATTTGTTGCAAAACACATAAAAATACTTAATCTAATTTCTTTCCCTTAGTCTTACCTTCACAGCATATACTCACCATTTTACACAGAGGCATGGAAGTAACACCGAGAAGGAGAACTGTTCTTTCTTCCCCTTTCACAGTGTGTTTTTAAGCTGTTTGGTATTCCTTTGAAGACTACAGCAGTAGTTTACATCCAGTTTAGTAGCTGGATATTTATCACTGGTGTGGAGGGTGAAACACTAACTGCACTCCCTGCCCTTTTAAAATATTGATGAGTAACCATCTATGGAGCCTCATAAAGTATTAACTCTTTAAGAGGGGAAGATCTCTGCTTAACAGCATAGCACAAGTCCTATGTGATTTAAATCCCGCACAATCCACAGAGTTTCAAGCTGTTTATATTAGTTCAATATCCAATATTAACACCTGATTTTGAAACTTCATGTAAGCAATATTGCTCTATTGATCCAGCAGGACAGGTATGTAAGTTCGATCTTCTTGATCGGTGTGGGTATATTCATAAATGAAGTCTATATCTTGAACTGTCAATGCTTAATCCTTTTATTGGCTTCCTACTCTTTTCAACTTCCATTTTATGTACTGCTTGTCAGGTTAGCTCATGTTGGAATAACTGTTGCATCTCCTGAACCGCCATACCTGAATTTGAAGATAATGGTCTGCATTTCCCTGAGTATTCTCCACTAGGTAGTCAGTATGTGAAAGTGTCAGACTGAGACGGACTCATTTATTTGTTGAAATACATAGTCCAGATACCATATTTATTTGGAGATCTAATTTATCTTTTTTTCTTCAATTTTTATAGCTGTTCAAATTACCTAGCTGACCTAAGTGTAAGCAATTTCTTAGACCCACGAATCTGTGATTCAGAGGAAACTTTTGAATCTTTCCAAAGATGTACGACTACAGTACAACACAATTATAGCTGTATTTTATCAAATAAAGTAGACAGAAATGGGAAAACTGTGGGAAAAAAAATGTTTGATCTTGGCAGAAGCCCATCAATATTTTCAAATAAATAACTTTTACATGACAGATTGCCTGCAGTGACAGGAACAGGACTTGATACCCCTTCTGGGGTGTCTCAGAAAGCCTGAAAGACATTTAACATGACACTAGTAGCTTGAAGATCAGCAATGCTAATCCACTAGCAGCACTAGCTCAAACATTGTAGATGCTCAGGTGTCCCCTAAAACTTAAAAATGCCAAGGAAATTTTCAAGGATATACCCTATTGTCTGGGAATATGCCAGCCATTGCTTACAGAAGAGTAATAACAACTTGATTCATACCTAAAGAAATGAGTAGATGGGGTCTTTTCATACATAGATGTCAGCAAAATAAAACAAGAATAAAGTTAACAGAATTATGTGCCAGCTATGCCAAAACATAAAGAAATCATGTCATGTGTAGGACTCCTTTCTTTGGACACATAGTCCTTCAAATTTTAATTTTCTTTACTAAATTGCAAGGTACGTTTAGATAAAAGCAGGAATATAATCTCTGATTGCTGCCACTAGATTTCTGCTTATATTTCTAATTTAGTGATTCAACAAGTGTGCAGTGTGTCTTTAATTGCTACCATCCGGAAGAAATTTTCTCTCAGGATTCATTAACCAATGGCTTCCTCCCTTGCTGAGTTGTAAATTTACAGAAGTCTTTGGTAAACTAGTAATTTGCCTTCTTGGAAACCAGATGTAAAGGACCCAAACAGGTGGGAGCCATAATTACAAACACATGAATGTCATAAATTTAGCAATTGCATGTATTCGTGTGGTACCCTCCTAAAGTCATTCTCCTCGTAAACTTTAAGCATCCACTCAAGTCATACTGAGGTGTGAAGTAAACTTTTTCAAGAGCCAATAAATTAATTTAATAAATTAATTATTAGTTTTGCAACATTCTTAGCCATTCAGGCTCTAGGGTTTTTAGCACAGTAGCAGTACATATAGTACCACAGGGTGGCTCTTTCAACAGCCAGGGTGTGCTCTCCTGCAACTCTGCCCCTAATCCATAGGGAAAGGTGGTGGGAGGCTATAGCATGTGTTTAAGAGTGAGCTGCTTTCCTGCAACAGAGGTGTGTGACTAACACATGAGAGTCATCCTTCCAAATTTCAGCTACTTGGTAGCAGCCTGAAGTTCAGCCTCTCAAACTCAAAGCTGGTCAGAAGTTGCAGTACCTGCTCGCTGTCATCTTCTGCTTATGGTCTGGAGGGTGCGAGATAAAACTCATTTCTGGATTTTATTATGACAAGGGGTTATGTGTCACCAATGTCTATGATTACATTGCGCTGGAAGCAAGCTTGCAGCTATTCTACGTTATTTTTTCAAAATTGCTTTTCTGCTGAAGTGTTTTCAAATGCATTTTGAAGGTTGCTATTATCCATGTTGGTTCTGTTCATATATTTGGAGTCATAATAAGTGGAGTGCTTTGCCACAGCAAAAAATTGTCAAGTTCGGAGTGTTTTGACACAGAAAAAAGTCCTTGTGGGGTAATTAGATACTGCACAAACTGTTCTGCAGTAAATGCAGCAGACATGAACTTGTTAACCTAGGCAGCAGAGAGTACCTGAAGAAAGCTTAGTGTTCTGTGCATGACAGGATAGCTCCCTCAGCATGGGATACAACAGGATAAAAGCACTGACCTATGTTTCTGACAGTCTCTAGTTTTTGAAGTACATCAATTATCTTAGAAAATAAAAAAAAACCAAACCCAAGCATAAACAACATCTCTATGAAATCACAGAATTTTTTCCATCCTCCTGTTTCCTTGGACCAAAAATATAAAGCTTGTTACCCCAGTGATCAGAAGGCTCTTTCGACTCTATCTATATATATGACAATATATCATGCTATCTGATAGTATTTGTAGCTCTAAAATGTGAATACACAGATCATTTGTTTACTAAGAATATCTCTATCCAAGTAATGGCATCAACTGCATGGTCATAGCTTTTGCCTATTCCAGTGTATTGCTTCAAATGCTCGAAAGACTGAAAAAAATTGGTGATGATAATGTTTGATTATAAACTAGTTTGTAGCCTATTTGTTCTCCAGCCAGATGTGCCTAATTCCTGCTGTCGTCCTTGCAAGCACATGGGTGCACAAAGAGCAAGAAGGAACCCTCTGTGCAGCTCTTCACTTTCTCTCAGTTTTAGATCCTTGCCAGTCAGTTTGTTTTGGGAACAGCGTTCTGTAATCCAGTGGGAAAGTCCCTCAAGCACCATTGTTATCAAGCGGCACATGGAGCTCCTTAACCATTCTGGCACAGGGTGAGGACCACAGCTGGGATCACGGGGAGCACACAGCCCACCGGGCCCCGTGCACAGCCCAGAACACTGCCAGCTGGTGCTGGCAGTGCGGTGAAGGCTGCAGTTACTTTTGGGACCTCGCTAGGGGCAAAGCTTCCCACTGCCTGTATAACACTTCAGCAATTACAAAGAAGTGGACTCAGGGGGGTGGTATTTAGGTACCATATCCTTCTAGAGCCTGGGCTTATACCAGTAATCCATTTACTTTTAATTTTCCATGAACCAGGGAGACTCCAGTAGTGCCAAGTGTGTACAGTGAATATTGTATGCTGTTGTTACTGGAGGAGCTCTTTTCTTTTAAAGAGGTTGTATTATACAGGGAATACCTCAGCTCTCCTCCTTGGAGTATAGCATCTAAATAAATATATAAAATAAAAAAAGCCCAAAGCCCACGTCAAAACTCTACCCACACAGACAGATAATTTCAACTCACTCTCCAAGAAGTGGAGAGCTATAACTGCAGAATAATGTAGCCAATATATTAGACACAGGCAGCCACTGCCTTTAAACTCAGGCCAGCACAAACCTTCCCCGTCAAGCAGCTGTTTTGCTCACACAGTATGTCCTGAGGCTTTACCCACCTGTAAGCTCCTAGTGACAAGAACCTCCCTATTTTCACATGTTTACACAGCATCACTATGAAGTTCACAGAAAGATCTGTCAGGTGCTATTGTGGTATCAATCATAAGTAACAGAGGATCAGTAAAAGCATATTATCCAAGCAAGCTGCAAAGAACTTTCATTATGTAAGGTTACTACTTTACCTTTTACCTCTCTCTCTTCCAAGTAACATCCTGGCAGTCAGAAAAACTTTTCATATGCAAGTCAATTAAAAATTCGGATTAATGGCCATGCCATTTGAGCTGAAATCTGATTTTCAGTAACATAAATTGAACCACATTGAAAAACTCACAAACAGAAAAAAGGCTGTGAAAACAAAAATCCTTTTCTGGGTGGTGTACATAAGGTTCATTGTGACAAAACTGTCATTTATCTCCTGTTTTAATTGCCTCATTAAATAGTGAAAGTTCACTGACAAGTCTGCCAGAGAAGGCAAGTCAGGTGAAATATCCCAAGCCTCCAGACAAAATTCTTTTCTCTGAACCTTTAAGAAAAATTAATTTTTCCAGCAAAACCACTTTAAGTGATCTGATAGTTGGTGTGAAAATAGCTAACAATGTCCATTGACAGTGATCCCCTCCCCGAGCCCCGTCACTACCCCAGGATATTACTTTAATAAGGAGGAGAAAACAGGCAAAAATCCACAAACCCAAACATCTCAAAAGGCAGGTATTTTCCCAGCTCAGACTCCTGAGGTGACAGGGAGAATTCAGAAGCAGGAGTGTCGGAGCAGGCGCCGCAGTCAGAGGTGGCTCATAGCACTCTGCTGCTGATCCTGCCACAGGGCTCCAAATGAAAATCAAAGCAATACATCTCTTTTCAAAACAAAGAAAGAGGGGGAAAAAAAAATAAATGTCGTTCTCTGAGTACCTTTGATTCCTGGCTGGTAGTTGATGCTGGAGAGGGGGGCTGCTCTGTGCTCTCCACTTCATTCTCTTTCTCCACACTATCCACGCTGACTTCAGTCGTGCTGCTCGGAGGAATCATTTTACCTCTAAAACACTGCTCCTATCAGGAAAAAAAGCTACAGATGGTTCTTGCTTTTTTTCATTTAACGTCCTCTTTCTTCTCTGCTCTTCTAGACCAAATGAACTCCGATCGCTTGGTTTCACTGTATTTGCCAGACTAGAATTCTCTGGATTTTCTTTTTTTCCCCCCTTCTCCTCCTCCTTCCCCTCCTTCCTCCCTCCCCTTTCCTATGCAATTGTGCTGCGAGGGAGTAAGTTATCGATGGTTCTGTAGGTCAGTTGTATGCCTGCTTTTCCCCGATACTCCTCCCCTCCATATGAAGCCTGGAGGTGTGGAGCAGAGTCGTGACCGTCAGCCCCACAATCCGAGGGGAGTGAGCTGAAGCAGCGAGCCCAAGCCACGCACACACACACACAGACACGGGGCACTGGAGGGAGGAGTTGTATTCCTAATGCTGTGAATAGCTTTGGAGGAGCATGTGCTGTCATAGTAGTGAAAGAAAGTAATGAGCGCATGCACACACACACACAGAGGCAGGCAGTGTACATGAGGTTTGGAAGCATTTTACCTTTTAATAGACTGGAGAAGACAGCTTTGAAGAGCACCCTTATAAGGTTTCATGTCTTTTACTGAAGAAAAAGAACCCCAGAAAAAGGGCTCTAGAAAAAGAGGAGAAAATTGACTCTTCCCTTTCCTTGTCCTAGAGAAGATTGTTTAAAATCCTAGCTACTCAGTGTCCCTAAGGCTCCCACCTTGCCCACATCCCAAACTTGCTAGCAAATAACAGGACAGAGTCAGGGGAGAGTTACCTGTGGATCCACGTGTTCCTTGCTCCCCTCCCAGGCAGGGAAGCCCAGCTCTGAGCCATGCACACGCAATCTGGGTCATCTGGAGCTCCCACTATCGTGCACATACTATACCTGTAGGTTGTCATAGTGATAACACTCCATCAGGCAGCAACAGAGCAGAGGCAGCCATTGGGAAGAGCCTGTTGGCTTCCCCCAGTGCCGTCATTCCTGAGGATGCAGTACCCGAAGTCTGGGGTGGGTCTGCAGTACTACCGGCAGAAGGTCAGCCTGACTTTGCCGTCTGGCTCAGATTGCTTTATATTGCTTGAGGTTTTGCCTCTGATTTAAATCTGCTGCAAAGGTGCCTGTCAGCTCTCTTCCCTGCTGAATTAAGGTCTGTATTGTGAAAGGTTGAATGGATGTGCTTTCCACCAGATACACTCTGCTGAGCGAGAGCCACTCCATAGGGCTGGTGGAGATGACTCTTTCTTTTAAAGAAAACAGAAAAAAGCAACCCAAACATGTTTCTAATAGCAATACTTACATCCTGGAAAGTGAGAAGAAAAAAAATAGTTGCTTAGTGGATCTATACAGGTGTTTGGAGGTGATTTGATGGGGTCTAAGTCAGAGATGATCTTTAGTACCTTGTAGTTGTGGGAGAGGACACCAGATTCTCCTGTGGCCCCATTCCTTAGAAACACAACTGCTACTTGGAGCTGCCTTGCAGGCCCCCTTCACCTCAAATAATCAGTGTATGAAAGTGAAAGCAAGTTTACAAGATAGTAGGGGTTATACAGATGAAAGCCAGAGCAGAAATTGCCCTGCAGCCTCTGTATTCTTAATAACTATGCAGAAGCCAGAAAAAAAAAACCTTTTCTTGCTTCTCTTTGAATCCCCAGTGAATCTTCAGGACTAGAACTTAGATGGAGAAAAAATCTTTATGTTTTTGAAACAGAGCATATAAGATACCAAAATCCTTAGCAGACAATAAAGATGAAATGCTGCAATGCTATTTGTACAGCTACTTTAGAGCAAAAGAGTGTCTTAAGGGTCTTCCAGTGGAACCTATTATTTGGCCTGTAGTCACTAACAAGATTACACGGATCAAAACAAGAACACTGTTTGCTCTTGAAGCATTGGCAGTGATAACTGAGATTGAAGAAAGGAAATACAGAGCTCAGAGGGGCAGATTTGGCAGGTAAGTAGAAGAATTTATTTCCAGGGGTTTGCTTTCTAAAATACAGCAGTGTCTTAGACCATTCCCTTCAGTGCTGGAGGAACTCTCCAGGTGCAAAGGTAATTTTTTCACTCAGCAAGTAAGATTTGGGCTTTGCTGTAAAATCATCCTCTTAGCAATGAGCAAGGACTGGTCAGAGCCACAGTTTGGGAGAATTAGGGCAGCTGTGGGCAATGGAGATCTTGACAGGGCAACAGCAGTTGAATGCTCCAGCTCTGGCAGTAGCATCCTTCCCTGACAGTCCAGGCTAGAACAGCCAAGCCATGGCCAGTGCATGGGGTCTGCCCCCTGCAAGGACTGTTCTGTGTGCCCAGCAACCTGACAGGTGAGAATCATAAAATTAAATTCTGTCTGGTTCCCCACTAAATGTTGCGATCTGGTCTTTCCTGTTAAGAGGCTCAAAAACATCTTATGGTGAACTTGCAAGGTTATCTTTGAAATGGATGTGGAATGGCTGGTTAATAGTTAATTCCCTAAGTGTTGTAAAATCCTGCACACATTTTGTATGAAGAGCTTGTAACGTCATGACTGTGTAAGTGACTGTCATACCACTCTTTACTCTAATTGTTTTACCAAATTAGTACTAACACCTGCTGCACTCCTTCTTTTCTCCCAATTACTCACTTGTCAACCACGATGGATTTGTCAGTTTCTTGACAATTAGCTTGGGAAAGATGAGTCAAACATAAAATTTTACCAAAAAAGCAAAAAAAAGGGAAAGAAACTGGATTTGTTACATTTTTATTTCCTTCCACAGGAGCTGGCTATCGAAGATCGAATGTTCAGTATAACAAAACAGACTGATCAAGTTAGATGAAACTACATCTCTCACCCACGCTTCACTCCTGAGGAGTTGGACTTGTGATAACTGCCCATCAGTCTCTACGTGAAGGTACTCAGTGGAAATGGGAGCACTGCAGCACAGCGCTAAACACGAGGAAATTGAACAGCTTCTGTAGGGTAGAGAGGAGTGTAGATTTCTGGAGTGGGGAAAAGCACTTTGGATGAATAAAGCATGAGTGCCAATTCTCAGCCCCCAGCTGAAGTTGTTTCGCTGTGTAAAGGCTGTTGTGTGCTGCTTGGAGTCCCTGCCAAGCTTTCCTCTGCTGGTGGTCTGATGCTGGCTGCATGGGTGCCGTGGTCTGGTACTGGCTGCATGGGTGCTGTGGTCTAATGCTGGCTGCATGGTTGCCATGATCTGATGCTGGCTGCATGGGTGCCACGGTCTGATGCTGGCTGTGTGGGTTCCACGTCTTGTCTGTCCTCCTTCACTCCCACTCTCTGGTCCCACACACAAAGGTGACAGGGTGTGGTGTGGCACAGCCCTCTGCGCTGGGGCTCCAGCAGTTCTTCCTAAGCTCTGGCTGAAGCTAGCCTGATAAGAGCATCCCCAAGGCTCTTGACTCCAGGAATATATAAATATACACTTGCTGTACCTCCAAGTTCTACCTGATGGAGACCTCCACAGCAGCAAGATTAAGCTGATGAGATCTGGCCCATGTCATGTGTTTTTGCCTCCCTTTTTTTTTGCTTTTTTTCATATGGACATTCCTTTGAAATATTTGAGCACCTCTCTGCCAATGATATACATGCACAGTGCTGGATTTCACTAAAGGAATGATGAGAAATCAGTACTTATCAAATATTTTATTTCTGTTTAGACTCCCATATTACTGGAGAAAAAATAAAAAGGGCAGAGGAAAGAGGGAAATATAATTGTCAGTATCCACATCTTGGTGCATGAACCATTCCATGCTTCTGAGCAAAGAGGGTCTAAGGGAGCACATAGAGATGATATTGCTTATAGATGACACTGGTTTAAATTACTATGTACCACTCTCTAGAAATGCACGAAGCAGTGAGGAATCAGTCTGGTTGCTGCAGTCTGGATTCCTCTAAAGCAGACTCTTGAAGGAAAGCAGAATTAAGTCCACTGAGTCCAACTTTCAAGAAGATGCAGACTGACAGCCACAGAAAACTATTAGACACACAAAAAAATGTTGTCATTCTGGCACTTGCAGTGAAAATTGATCAGCCTCACCCCAAGTCCCCCACTCCAATTTGTGAGCATTCCGGGTGAGAAATAGTTCTGTTTCTTGAGTGTTCCAGGTGAGAAGTAGTTCTTTCTTTGTCGAATAGATTTTGTCATTGTGGAAACTGGCAACAGGATACCCATCTAGTGATGGGAATTTTACTTTAGGCACGGTGCTTTTGGCCAGATGTACTGGTCGATATCTTCACTGGACTCTTTTCTGAAATATCTGCTTCACCCACAGCTGCCTACTAGACTGCAAGGATCATTGCTCACAGTATCTTTCTGTGTTTCCAAGTGACAGGCTAGCAAGCTCTTCTCTCCAGCAAACATTGTGCCCACAGAAAAAACGAGATTAAAATAGTATCACGTGGCTGGGTTTTTTTGTTTATAATCACACACCTCTTGTTTGCTTACTATACAATCTTGGCAGTTCATTGAGCAGCTAACATACTAACAAATCCCCATGGATTCTGCTTATCTAAATGCCATCTGAGGGCTACAATCATCAGCTCATCAAGCTGGAAACAAAAGCTGGTCAATGCTCTGAAAGCATTCCCAGTACTAATGGAACACTGGTGGCTTGCATTTTGACAAAATAATCTCAAAGTATTTTTTAGAGGTAAAGTGTTAAGGCTCCCACTGCTCCAGGGAGTGTAGCGAATGAGTAACTGTGGAGGAAGCCAAGCCAACAGATTTGTGCTTGTACTTAAGCAGGAAAAAACCTGGAACCTCTGCCTGAGTATTAATTTCAAAGCCCTCTTTCTCTCCATCCACGACAATGCCACAGGGAGTGATGCAGCGATCACGCTGCATCTTGGGCAGCTTGAATGCCTTTTAGGGAGGTCATGATGAGATTGAAACACTGCTACACAGACATGTAGACCAGGAAAACGAAGAATGCTGCGTCCTCTTGTGACAGTGAGAAATGTTTGAGAAGGGGAGAAGAGGATGTAATTATAAAAGATGGAATTTAGCCAAGATACAGCATGTAATATGTTCAGTCTTACAAAGAGCATGGCAATACCTTTAAATAACCAGCGACAGTCCCGACCTGATTTTACATCTCTGCTGGCAATAAGATTCCTTCTCACTTTTTATAGGAATGCGATATAAAAAGAAGAATCAGTAGCAACATTTCCTGCAACTCACAGATGCTCCTAGAAATTCCTGCCTTTTAATAGCCATTTACCGATTTGGTCTGATAGAACCGTTACAGGAATGACCTGAACCAGCTCAATGGGTTGCTGAAGTGCTGATTTAGCCATGTACTAAATCCTTTCAGGGTATCCATGCCACAAAAAATTTAAAGAGATAATACAGTTATGATAAATAACATAATCTCCTCTACTCTTTCTAGACTCTGCTTCTCTTCTGTTTCCTTGGATAGTCGTTAAGACTCTTCCTGGTTACTCTCAGCACCAGTCAGAATGGTCTTGTGTAATCATACCATCTCAGCCAGGTCTATGTCTCTTTTATCCTCAGCATTTTCCAGGATATGGTGGGAGGAAACCCCAACAGGGTAACCATGCTGGATCTCGAGCTTTTTTTCTTTTTTTCTGAAAGATTTTTGATAGAAGGGGTCTTCAATCACTTCTTTCTTCCCTAGACCTTCCTTGGCCTGAATTGCTCCTTAAATTCTTTTGTCTGGTTGTTAGCCTTTCCAGGCATGAGCTGGGTATTACAGCTTGCAGAGCTTTACTGGATTTGTTTCGGGTTCCTGTTCTTACCATTTACTCTGGTATTGAATACCCTCATCATGAGCTATTTCTTAACTAATGTCAGTGAAAATGCATTGAGAGCAATGTTTTGCTTAGACTGTAAATAGAATCCAAAATAAGATCTGGCAAACATTCCCAGCATAACTGGTGGTGAACACAAGCATATATATATATTTATATATATGGTTTGCTTTTTTTTTTTCTTTAGATATCTTATGGGTATGCACCAATTTTTAACAGGCTGTGCATGCACAGTGTTTCCTGTCTTAGGTAGTTACAGCATGCTTGTCACTGTAATATTTAGGCACAAACATGCATGCTGAATGCAAAATGAACCTTGCTGTTGACTGCAAACCTGCAACTGCTGTACTAACATATTTTGCTTTGAAAGAAAAAGAGATTTCTCATTGTGCTAATGACCTTTGTCAGGAAAGGGGGCTTTTCTACAGGGTTTGTAGAACTCAGTACTGCACAGCAAATCTTTTAAATGCCTTTGGACGTTAAAGAATGAAAAGCTTTGTAGAAATAGAAGAAATTATTATCAAGATTAGCATTTCACTCTATCAGATTAGTGCATGTGTCAACCGGAATAGAAGTGTGTATGATGAGAGTTGCCCGCAATTATGTAATTTAGTATAAATACTAAAGCTCTATCATCACAACTCTCAAACAAGAATCAAGAAAGTAATTGTTCAGCCCCTTATAAAATGGATGAAAAAGTGAATGTCTTGAAGACCAAATATATTCGGTTTATTCCTTGATTCTTGATAAGATGCAAAATTTGAAAGGTATTGATGGTAGCTGGGTTGTTAGCCCTCCACATATTTACCAATTCAAAATAGAAATGGAAATAAAATTTCAATTGATAAAAAAGTAAACTTTAAAAACACTGCAAGAGGTTATCTATCATGATTTGTGTTGTTTTATTTGAAACAATAAAAAGTCTTAGAGCTCAGTGAAAAATGACAATAGGAAGGTAAATTTGTCTTCTTAATACAGACAAGACTATCACAATCCCATAAGCCTGTGAAATATACCATTTTATAGTATTCAGGTCAATTTACATAGAAAAAATCAGATCTTACTGTCAGGAATATAAGCAGTATTTAAACCACTAAGCATTGCAGTTGAGAACCTTTAAAACCTGGTTTCTTCACAGAAACAACACCTACTTTTATCGTTCTTTGTTTCCTACAGTTGTTTTATCTTGCTGTTTAAAGCAATAGGAGAGGATTTGATCACTGATGTCCTTTTGAAATCTCAACATGGAGCATCCTAGACTCACCCCTTCTTTTGAGAGCTACATATCACAGCCTCTTATTCAAAGCAGTCGAGCTCAGCTAGAAGAGCAAATGATTTTACTAGCAAAGATATTTAAGATTTTAGAAGTGCAAATGTCATAAAAGAGGAGAAATAAAAGAAAAATGAGGGGGGAATTATCCAAAGTATGAGTGCCTTTAACTTCCTCATTCATAACTATTTATATTTTTCATTGGAATCAAGAAAAAAATCACTCAAGGTTTCCTTATATTTGTTAGTCATACCACCTGCTGTAAAACCACTCAACAATTGTCATTCTGCTGTCTCAGAATCTGTCTGAATTCTTCAGGCAGAATGGGATTGCACACAGGACACAGTAAGAGCTGGATCTTTCCTGCTGTTTCCATGGAAAGGGGTATCTCAAATTCACATGCCTAATAACTGAGGTCTATGATTTCAGACCTCGAATAAGCAGGGTACGGAAGTATGTTGGAGATTTATGCATATAATTGGTCAAAATGATTTTGGTAAGATAAATGAGACACTTAAAGTTACATGAATAACGCTTTAGGTAATATATCTATATAATTTGAAAATTCTATTTTCATTTTTTAGTCCATAACACTTCTGTATCTTATTAGCCTCTTTACCTGGACCATGAAGAAAGAAAAGACTACGGAGCAATGAACATCAGGATGGTTGAAATTTAGCCAAAAGCAGAACTAACAGAACTGAGCGCAGGTGGTTGGACATATGTAAACACAATAGACCAAAAATTAAAGAAAGCAGAAGTTTATAGCAGAAGGGATACCCATCATCTCCTAATGTAAGGGACTGTTTCAAACTAGGGCATTACTCTGGAAGGCCAGATACAAGGAAATCCAGCTGACTATGCAGTCCACATTCAACATTCAAGAGACGAGACATTAGGGAAAAGATAATTTCTGTTAGAAAAAGGCTTTGATTCACAGGAAAATATGAAAAGGAAAGTTTTAGTAATCAAACTGGAATATAGAGGAGGTTGTCTTCACAAAGGGATGTGATCAGCCCTCTGATACGAAATTCTGGAAACATAGAAAATTTGTATGTAAATTGTGAGCTCTTCAAGCTAGGTATTGTTCTATTTTGAGCTTGTACAGCAACTAGCAGATAGTTTGGGATTCTGTCTGGTCTTAGATACAACAGAAAAAACCCCAACATTTTAAAAAGTGGATATGTGTCTATTCAGTCCCAGTGGCAATATAAATCTAACTTGTGCAATAAAATGACTGTGTTCGAAAATTTTATCACCAGAAATCTTCCCTTTGCTGCTCCCCTCCCCTCAGTTTGTTATGATAAACAGAGTGCTGTTCTGCACTGACTACTAGATAGAAACTGGAGGAAGAAGTATAAAACCATTTTTCTTTTCAGAAAAAAAGCACAGTGGTGTTTTCAAATCTGATAACTTAAGCAAAGACATTGAAATAAAAAGGTGGAATCTAAACAGTAATTATATTTACACACACATTCACGTATGTTCACATGCTGCACATTTATCACAGTATTGGCTTCATGCACCGTAGACATGTTGAAAGATAAGGAGTTATGCTCAGGAGAGATGGGGGGGAAAAATCACTGCACTAAGGACTCCATACATCAAAAGTAGTAGTGTAGAGAATGATCTGATTTAGAAAAAATTTTCTTCTCTGTATTTGTTGACCCTCTAATGTGAGCTTTGCATTGGAAACATGTTATTATATTCCACATAGAAAAGAAAATAATGTGGAGTGATGTGAATGATACGCTTTAATTGCAGAGAGTTGGTAAAGGTTTTGCATTCTTCGTAATCTATTTTTTTAATCCATTGCACCCAGTGGAATTACAAGGATGCTTGGAACATGTCTTAACACCCATTTCTCCATGAACTGTAATACACTGTTCTCAGACCATCCTGGGATTTTTCAAAAATGCTTAACGGACCTTTCTCTTATGGCACAGATGTGAAATCTTCCTGTGGCCTAGACCAAAAAGTTGGACCATAATCAAGCACTCAGCTTAAAATCCTAACACCACTTTGGTCCAAACACTTTAGGCCTATTTTTCTGGCTGTTATTATTTTATTATGTTTTGCTTTTGTTTTTTTGTTTTTTTAATTATTGGTCACCTAAAATTCCTCCTGGACCCCATGCCCAGAAACAAAAAGTAATATGGTGCTGGCTTCACTCACCTCATAGCCATATTTTTTACTCCTTAAAAGTCAGGAGTGAAAGCTTAATTTCAGTAAACCAAAACTCCATCTGATCTAAATGCAAAAAGTAAGTTGTATGTAGCGTAAAAGACATGGTAATAAGCAGCTGAAAATATTTTTTTCCAGTCCTTTACTGTCAGGTGCTGTTTATTTAGCAGTTGGTAAATAGGCTATTAAAAAAGACTCGGGGGCAATTTTGCAAAAGACGTGAATGACACTCAAGTCCTGCACTTTGGTTAAAACAGACAGATAAAGCTAATATTTTAGTTTAAAGAGAACACATCTCTCTCCCACGCAGAGAGGCACATTTTGAAAATTACAGTAAAAACTTCTGTGACAATTCTAAGAAACATCTCTTAGTAATACAGATTTGCACGTGAAGTTTCAGTCCTATTACTCTATTGACATGCGGGAGTCATTCAGATTCAACTATCCAAAAAAAAAAAAAAATTGAAAAAGGATTATCTTAAAAGGAAATTTTGAGGATCCATGCAAAATCCTGGGACCACTGAAATCAGTGAAAGGTCCCAGGATTTCATCTTTTCAAGCAAATTGAAGTGGTTCCAGTTCGGCATGTCTGCTGCTATCTGTGGGAATAAAATGATTCCAAAAAAACAGGTCATAACAGTTATCTGGCAAACAGATCAGACAGTGCTATTATAGTCAGCATGCAAGCCATTTTCCCTGTTAATTATGTGCATTTAATGTCAGAGATCTAATTATCCAAGAAAAATTAAAATTCCTAAAAGAGCACAGAACTGAAAAAAACTGGAATACAGCCAAACATCCCTGAAGTTTTAACTCACTGAAACATTAGCCAGAGAGATCAGCATCAATTCTGATAATGTTTTAACTGTGTTGTTGCATGTCTTTTTTTCAAGTGGAATGAAAAAATAGAAAAGAAAGAAATCCTTGGATTTATTATTCTCAACTTCTTACTTCTTTACAGTGCTTTTTGTACCATCTGATTGTACCAAATTATGCTGATTATTTTTTCTTTCCATCCTTGTGAGAGAAGCATCTCCTGAAACATACAAAATTATTTTGTGAAACAGTTTTACACCAGTGTTCATTTTATGTCTGAGAAGACCACTCAAAAATTCCGAAAGGCATGGAAGAATACAAATAACTGCTCTGTTGAATAGTTAAGGTTGTTAATTGTGATTAATATTTAAAATAGAAATTAAACTTTAGGTGAACTTTCTTCCTGAAAGCATAAGTTTTCTCTGCAGATATGTCTTACTTGTTTCAAGAAATGAATTAGATATTCTGGTGATGAGTATCACTTCTTTCCATCTTCTGCCTAGAGGCTCCCTGGGCTAAGGACCAGGCCTCTTGGGAAGCGCTATCCATGTCAACAGCACGTTTGCATTTGGCAACCGTGTCCACTGTCTCCAGCCGAAATACCTTGTTATCCTATTTAGCCGAGATGCTGTGAGACTGTGCTCTTCACACAGAAAACGGAAACAAAAGTGAATGGAAGAAGACGGAAAATTCTGTGAAATGTCCAGGCATTGGGATCGCCCCCCACTGGAAAGCAGGGGAGCCATAACCCAAATTGCCTTTGAAGACAGACATGGACGTTTCAATTTTAGATCTTATAATTTTTTTTTTGGATCAAGACTAAAGTCTCTGTTCCCAAGTTTTAACTTCTCTACTAGCAGAGGGTATAATATGAGCTGAGGCCAAGTTTGTAGAAGAATTCACCAAAAGGAGGAACAAGTATTAACTTGACATTACAGAAACTATATTAACTACATCACCTGGGACCACAGATGAGACACAAATTAATGGAATAGCTGCTCTCATTTTGTAAGAATCTATCCACAAGGGAACAACTTGACAAAATATCAGTCACTATTTTAAATGACAAAGCCAAACCAATTTGTTTTAGCTGTCAGACATTCCAATGCAGAAAGGCCAGTCCCTGTTTTTAGCACACACATTCCTATTTTCTGTATTTTTCTGTATAGTCTATCTCAGAAAAAAGTGTAACTATTCCAATGAATTTCAGCACAGTTTAAAAGCCACGTCCCTATTTCAGCCTCGGGGGTTCCTATTAATTCCATTCAAATGTTATATGTTAATTCAGGAAACAAGGGTTTTCTGCTTTAATTAGGCTCCTTAGTTATCAGCTCATATTCCACTATCTTTCCTGGACATGTAGATGTTTTATATATTCCACACAACAGTAGCTTTGATTTTGGGGGCCTTATCTAAAAAACTGTTTGCCAGGTCTCTCCAACAAATTTAACCTCCTATTTTTTCACTCAGATTATACTACAACACTATAATCCCTATCGGGATTTATCGGCAGATGTAAAGAAGCATGGTTGCCAGTTTAGGTAGCATTGTAACCAGCTGGATAAGTTTTCCCAGCATGGAGGAGGTGAATTGCTGCTCAGTGAGAGCATTGCTGGTGTCCTGGCCTTTGTTAAAGACTCACTGGAGATCTGGAAAAGATCCCTCAAGCCTTCTTGGGGAGCAGTTTCTAAAGGCATGCGAGCATGTCCCTTTGAGCTGCTGCTTGAGGATATTCCCTTTTTCCCCAGGTGGGGAAGGAGAGACCATGGAGTTATAGAGTGATTTGTCTATCAATGTGTTTGATAGAACCTCTGTGCCAATGGACTCAGGAACCGACTGCAGGCAGTCAAAAAACATGTTCAGGAGAAAGCTAGGGTTTGGTCAGTGATTGGCTGATGGAGGTGAGAGGAAGAACTGCTTCCTATTAGAAGTGAACATCTATGCACCATAGACTCATAGGCTGTTTCAACTTGATGCTAGCATGAAGGTCTGTTATTCAAACTGAAGAGAAAGAATTGGTTTTTTATTCCTTAAAATTCTAATTCAACAATGTAAAGCATCCTATCAAAGACTGTTGAGCCCTCTCTAAGCCCAGATTTTCAGCTATAATGCCTTAAGCCATGTAGGCATGAAAACTAGTAGCTATAATACTTATTCAGACACCAAACATAGCTCCTAACACCCTCACTGTTAGACCAGTGCGAACTACCCTCTCCCACCCACACTCTGTGTTGGCCTTTGACTGCAATAGTTGTGCACAGTTTATCTCATCTCTCCAGACAAGTCTCTCCAGCATTTAACATTTATGATGTGGACAAAGCCTTTCAAACCTGTGAGTCACTACAACTTGGTCAAGCCATGTGGGTGCATGAACCGAGGAAGGAGTGCGCTTGTGGAAATGCTTTGATTTCTTATCCGTCATGTGTCTGAAATAAGATTTTTTCTAGACAACTACTCATGAGTAGTGGTCTTTCTATAAAAGGAGGTAATGCACTGCATATACCGTGTTCAAATGAGCTTTTAATTCTGAATCCAAAAGTCTTCGTGGATGTCAGCTGTACATACCAACATATATTTGAAATGGAAAATAGATCAAATGTTGCACAGTGCGGCAGCTGTAACATCTTTCTTCTCTTCCAAAATGAAGCAATCTGATTTTTTTTTGATCCCTTAAGAATAAACAAACGTAAAAGAGCAGAGTATTAACAACTCAGTTTCTGAAAAGGAATGTGGGGTTTAGTTTTGCTGGGTCAGATGCATGGATGGTGGATTTACTGCAGTGCTTTCAAAGATAATGGCAGCACTCTAAATTTGCACAGCAGAACATCAGATTATGAAACACTCTCACATGCAATCAAATGAAACTGCGAAAAGTGTCTGTGATTTTGATGTAAATCTGTCAGGTGGTTCAGCTGTTTTAGAGGAACGTGATTTCTGCAAATTTTGATGCACTTGGCATTAACTGTTACTTAACCGTAGCAGAACTTGTACCTAGTAGAGCACTTGATAGATTTAGGTTTAGAGATATTTAGAGACATTTTCATTACAAGGTTCAACAAAAAGGAACATTTGCTCATATTAAATTCACAGCCCATATTAAATAGCACTGCATTCCTGTGACTGCTCGTCAGAGTCAATGGATAACTTGAAGGCTGTAATGCAAGAGCTATGGTTTCTCTGAGAATAGAGCAATTGCACATTTAGGAGAGTTCAAAAGCTGATTTGATGGATTGGATCACATATATATGGAGCAAAAAAAAAAAAAAATTGAAAAAAGATATAGATATAGATATATAGATATAGATATAGATATGAATGCTGAAAATGCTGTTCTGGGCATGGTGTGCTGAAATAATTATTTTGATTACAAAAATTAGAGCCGACAGAGAATTAGCTCCTGGATTACCACTATGGAGTGAATAAATTTCATAAATCTAAACACCTCTAAGTTTTGGATGTAAAAGACGAACCACTGTCTGAATTCTGCTTCACACCGTGCAGCCTCCTTCTCTCCCCTGTTTTTCTCTTGGCCTTGCAGCACAGGAGTCAGGCAGCTCGTTCCAGGCACAGCCCTGTCTCATCCTTGTTGCTACGGTGTAACTCATCATCAGCCTCCTCATGTGTTTTCATGATACTTCTACTAGAAAAATCTATTTCTTATGCAGCACTGGAAGCTGCGTTTCTGAGGTCAATGGTCCTGAGCAAATGTCTCCGGCCCTGGAGGAGAACTGAACGAGATCACTGAGTTATAAAAGGCTGCAAGAACTGGGGCCTAAAACTGTATCAGCTGTAGGACCACAGCCCCTGAAACAAGTACAGTGGGCTTTTTGTTTATACCTTCTACAATACAGATTTAAAGAAATCTGGGATGGCCAAACTACCTTTAAATGGAAAATGAGGTTAATCAGCCTTCACTAATCTCTGTGTTTAGATCCCTGTTTTGTGAATGTGTGTCCAAATCCTTAATCTTTGAACCCCATGGCTGGTTTTTTCTCTCAATGCAGCCACACTTAAAACTAAGACCTCAATGTATTTGTGGCACAGCTTACCCACAGCATATCAGAAGGATGGGTTTTACTTCTTCAGCATTACACGGTCGTGCATCTTTGCGTTAAGGTGGCAGAGTGGCTCACAAAGGGCCTCAGCAAAGGTTCATTTAACACAAAAAAAAGCGGTTAGAAATAAGGACACTAAGCCAAGCACACCTCTCAATCAGGTTGGCTCGGTGCTGTGAACCAATCAGCCTAATTAGATAGATGTGATGAGGAGCTACTGTCCTCTCTAGAAAGACCGAACTGTGCACAGAGCTGGCAACAGTAATCAGCCTTTTGTTGGAGACAAGAAACAAAACACTAGTACCACAATTACCATGGACTGACACTCAGGTGCAGAACCTTGCCTATCTGTGTGTGTGTGGCACTGGGGAATTTTTAGGTTGTGGTAAAACTCTGCTCCAATAGTTAGATTTACAAAGAAAAAAGAGTAAGAAGAATGAAGGATGTATATTAAGTTCTAGTGGAATTAATTGAAAACTGTCAAAATTGTGATATTTTGGAAAAAAACCTCCAAAAGAGGCAATTATATGCCTGCAGTTTTATGAAGTTATTTCTGTGTTGATACAAAAAGAATTGAACAAAACTTATTTTAAAATGTTGAAACGACACAGAATTTCTTTTCATGCTGTTGTATCTGCACACTTTTTTGAAAAATTATAGTTTCCAGTCCTTATGATTATGACTATAATTTAGAAAACATTAATTGGAACACTATACAGAGTAGAAGTGTCTGCAGTTTCTGCCTGAAACAATAGCTTGGATGGATACGAATTAGTTCGTTCATCTTAGTGTATATTAACTCTGAAGTCATATAAGAACAATACAATTACCATTTTACTACTATTCATTTAATTTGAAATATCTAGCTAAAGCACATATCTCAAAAACTCTAAGCATAAAACCAAGCATTGTCTCTATGCATAAAACCCTCCTGACTATATTCTGTGTAATCAAGCATGAACATACGTTCTTCTTCCAACCCGTCAGTTTTTTGGAGTTCCTGTGGCAGAAATGTTTTCTTCAGGCAAATGGTTTCTTTCAGTGCCTTTAAAAGGGTCTCTTTTCAACAAAATACGAACTTTCAGTGAAGCTGAAACATTTTTTCTGGAGCTAAGGTTGACAAAGTCTGAATTGGAAGATGCAGTTCCTTTCAGATTTGGGTTACATCCCTTGCCTGAGACTGCAGGGACCTAGAAAACCGTGGGTCATATTTGCAAAATAGGTTTTATTTAAGCTTTATTTTAAATGGTCTTTAAGTTCCTTCAGGATCTGGTTAACCTAGTTACAAGCTGCACCACGTTAGACAAAAGCCAGAAACCAGAAATGCCAGAAAACTTTTTCCCAATTTTTTTTTTTCCTCCCAGTGAAAGAAGGAACCAAATTGAAAGACTTTGTTTTCTTCCCGTCTAATTCCTCTTACATCTCGTCTACTAACTATTGTTAGTTTTTTCCCCCTCAGTTACATTTTCTTTCAGATGTAGATCTGGAAAGTAGTTCCCTGTTTCTAAATTTGTATCACAGGCACAATGAGCCAGTGGGAGATGAAGGCAGAGGAATTCCACAGGCCCCCCACGGACTCCAATTAAAATGAGGGCCAGAAAGCAATTATTCCGTGAAAGTATATATATCTGCAGCCACCCGGGAGGGGTGGCATTAATAAAGAGTTTTAATGCTGTTGCCTAATTAGGAGGAGGAGAGCTAAGGTTAGCAGTTTCACATGCTGCAGTGATTCAAAAAATGACAAAGAAGAGTGAGAAATAGTACTTCTAGGGTAAAGAAAGCTTCACTTTCAAGCTCAAGGCAACTATCCTTTCATCTGACAACTGTATGACAGATCGAAGGAAAAAAAAAGAATCTAAGAATCACAGAATTGTCTAAATTGGAAAAGACCTCTAAGATCATCCAGTGCCACCATTAAGAGTGTGTTACAGATTCTGGAAAGCTGCATCTTCAAGAAAAAGGAAATTTGGCCACATTATTCCTATTGGGAAAGGAGTCATCTTAATGTATTTCTTTTAAACCTCACTGCTATCCCATAATACCCTACCTCCCTCCTCATGTGTCATATCTGGGCAAACGCCAGCTCAGTGAGGGTGACTCTTCAGACGCTGGGTGATCTTTATTTGCTGGTGCTTTTGTTCCTTTCATCATTAAGTAGCAAGAAGTCCAGGGGCTGAAACATTTTTGTTAATCTTATCTGGACCACTGTAAATTAATTTAAAAGGGCTCATCATCCTACTCTTGATAGTCAGCTCTCCTTCCTTGCACTCACAGAGTGAACTTGGTTGGTGGCCTGCCAGGTGAGTAGGCTCCAGTCTCCATCCCCTCCTCTCAATGACACCTGTATGAAAAGCCAGATCCTCACCGTGTTCTTGAGGAGGTTGAAGGAGGGTTAGAGACCAACTGTTCAGCCAAATTGAGCTGTGGTACAGGGTTTACTAGGAAACTTTTTCTAAGGGTGCTGCACTGCCTCCTCTGCTAAACTAGACTACCTTTTCCTGTGTGACAAGCTGGTCTGCACCAATTTATACAGACAGGTTCACTGGATCACGTTCAGTCTGACTGGAAGAAGAACTTGAGACAGACGTTATTGCAATCATCCCTCCTAGGATGGACAGGAAACTCCACTCTCACGGTAGGGCATATGAGACTATGTTCTGCCTGCTGTTCTTCAATGCCTTTTTTTTGAATGTTATAAATCTGGCAGCACATCCAGAGGGAGAGAATCCCCCACAGCTAATTTGATCATTGATGAATTTGAGGTAGAAGAACAACTATAGAATCACCTCTTCCTCCAAGGTTCCAGATTTCCAGCCACTCAGCAACCACCCTTACCCTATCTGTATTATTAGAATTTTTGAAGTCATGGCCCTATGGACTGTATGTGCTGCCTAGGCATAGAGATCCAAGAGGTTTATGTTGGACAAACTGGCACTGTAGGCTGTTTATGAACAAAAATAATTACTTTTCATGAGCTAATTGTTTACTTTGCTACTGGGGAATACACTACCCTAGTATGAACATAGAACAGACAGCTCATAACATTTACATTGAACTTTGAGTCATTTCAGGTACTGCTGGAACATTTAAGAATGGAAATCTTAGAAACAACTACTAATCTTATGTATTTAGACTATGACCAGAACAAGTTCAATTGCTCTCAAATGCTAGGATCTCCTTAGCAGGGTTAAAGGTGGTAAAGGCAGGTATTTATATAATTTTTTTCCTCTGCTGCACAATTAAAACAATATATACTCATATTACAGTAAGACTGTACAAGTCTTTCTCCCCAGGGCTAATATCATTTAGAAAGGTATATGCTCAAGTGCTATTATGCCTCTATACTGCCAACTAAAAGAAGAAAAACCACTTCATCCACCCTTCTGACATCTCTCAATCGCACACTCCCTGCAACCAGCCAGTTGGGGAGGTCAGGCAAGAGCAATCCCTATATTTTAGGTCATTCGGAAGCTATTCTTTGACTGTTACTGTCATGAAGGGGAAGCAGGCAGCTTACGGAAGTCTAGAGAAGTGACAGGGCTTTCTTCCCTTTTTACCACCCACACAACAGGTCCATACACAGGACAAGGAGAGAGCTTCCGATGGAGATTAAAACTTGCCCTCTCGCTGCCTGTGAGGAATTAGACACCATGGCTCTGGCTTAAAAGCCACCATTCAGTTCACAGGCTCCTGAGTGCATACTAGGATTCCTGTTGTTATGAAAAGTCCACTTATTAATTTCACCCAGAGCTCAGCACGTTTCACCTGTGCTGCCTTGCTGGGCACTCTGGACAAAACTCTTATAGCCAATAGTTTGGGTTAAAAACAAAGAGGTGAGGGAAAGTAAACAGTGGGAATTTAAAATAAATTTTAGAAAAAGGAATTAAAAATCTTACTGAAATCAGGAAGACAGTGAGTGTATAGAATGCGAGCATATTAAATGGTGAGTCATTTTGAGTGGCTTTCTAGTATGTGGACCTGAATGATACCAGGGGAGCCCTGAGCCAGTACAAAGTGCCAATCTGCCATGAGATAGTAGAGAATAGTAGTACTGAGTAGCATGTGCTTTTTTTTTTCATTACACTGAAGTGTGGAAGATTTTATGATAGAATAACAATGCTACATCTACTCAGCCTGTGTCTGCACCATGGGATTGTTTTAGTTCTAGTCTACCTGGCTTACTTTAGTTGAGGCAAATGTTTCCCTACAGCTTTGACTCCATTTTGAAATGCTTGCCTTCTGTGCTGTTCTCACTGCTTGATAATTCTCTCCTGAGTAGCAGACTTCTTACAGGGTTTCTGTGAGGATGTCACTGCAGAAAGATTCCTGACAAATAGCTGTTAATGTCACCTGTAAGGGGTCCTGAATGTGCCAGAGACTACAAAGAAACAGAACAAAGTTTCTGTTTTCTTACAGGGCATGTAAGACAAACTGATTCTTAAGGGGAAAAGGGGAAAGATGGAAAGGAATTAGGGATTTCAAAATTATCGCTTTAATTTGCTGAAAAAGGAAAAAAACAGTTCTCGGTTCTGGTCTCAAATCTCTGAATTCAATTTTCTGCATTTCTTCTCCATTTCTCCAGTCCTCATTCTATCCCAGCTGCATAAAGGACATTTTAGATGCTTGATAGAGACCTTTTCTTAATGCTACCACTTTGTGGAAATAATACATTTCCTCAATACATAACTGAAAGCTTCCCCTCTGTAAGTGGAATTGAAGAACCATTCTGCCAGTTTGTATCTTAAGGTTGGCATGATACCCATGGGTCTCTCAGGAAATGCTGCAAACCACATTAGACTGTGGCGCATCATGCTTGGAAATCAGTGAGTCATTGTCTGCAGCCAGCATCAGTACTTGCACAGCTTTTCCTTACCCATGTAGCCCACCACCAGGACCCTTTTGGCCTATGATCCTGAGTGCAAACAATCCAGTACCTTGGGCATGGCTTATGCTAAAGCCCTGCCCTTACATGGATGAGTTAGAGATCCATACGACCTTGTAGGCCAACCTCACTGTTTCTGTATCCACTGAGCACCAGTAACTTAGCACAAGCAAAATTCTTGCAGAGAGAAGGGGACTTTGAAGACAAAATGAAAAGATAGGAAACAGAAGAGGGTGACTTGGTTACACAACAGTATTGATTGTTGCTCGTTACCAATAGGCACTGATTCCTTTATGTAGCTTTATAACAGAATAACAAGGCTTGCAAAAAAAGATGGCTGTGCCTTTACTTACAAGTAAAATACATCGCAAACCACTGTAACCTCAAGGAATTGAAAAAGCCATCAAACAAAGCCAACCAGACATGCTGGCCTCCAATTAAACTAGAAGTGAAAATGCACTTGTCTCAACATTGTTCTGGATTGAAAAACAAGTTTTACTCAAATTCTGGAAAGTAAAATCTAGAAAACTTGATAACAAAGGCAGATAAACTTTCTCTGCTGGCAGAATACACAAGACTTACAATTCTTTATTAGTGATAGGAAGAATTGGGTTTTCACCAAATATATATTGAACAATCAATCCAGGAGTATTTGCAGTGCCATTTTTCCAGGAATTAGTGTCTGCAAATATAGGATAATTTTTCAAATTCTCTCTTCTCTTACCAAGACAAATAACTTTTTTTTTGTATGTTGTTTTGAAAACTAGAGAACTCTCAACATCTTACTGCTCTATCATTCATGGCGGAATTTTAAGCGTCTACGCAGTCCAGCTTCTTGAGCTCTTTTGAAAATCCAGCCTCTTAGCCTGGCGCCTAAGTACTTACTGCGAATTAAACCAATTTGCAGAATCTGGCCTGGAATATGAGGACCACCTAACTCGTGCACAGATTAGATTCACAAACATCTAAAGAACCACTAAAACAGGCAAGAGATACAAGCACTTTAAAAACTAATTAATATGTCATTAAACCAATAAATGGAAAAAAAACCCAAAAACAGTTTAGACAAAGAGAGACTGCTTGCATATCAGGGAAAACCATAATGATCAAACTTTTCTGTAGCTCTTTGCCAGAAGCAAAGCTGTTTGAAACCATTACAACTCTGTGATTTGGGGTCTGCTGATGAGGATGAGAAGGGCAAGGTACAGGTGTCCCATGTGGCTGTGACATGTTTGTTCTGTGGTGAGGGCAGTAGGAAAGACGCCTGCAAAAGGCACAGCTCTAGCAGAAAGGCTGGTGTTGCCACAGCCCCAGGGTTGCCCAGTAAGGCAAAGGGTGGTCAAGGGACATGGTCTGTGCTTCGTGGCAGTGCTCCAGGAGTGCACAGCCCTAGGGAGGAGGAGTATCACAAATTGTGGAATAATCTGAGTTGGAAGGGACCCACAAGGATCATTGGGGCCTTTTGCATCTGTCTTCGGCCATGCTGATCGCACCAGCTCCTACTGCCAGCACAACAGGGGCAGGTGCACCAGAAATATCCTCTGTGGACAGGTGATGTGCTCGCATGACAGTTCCCAGAATTTCACAGCAGGCAGACAGTTGAGGCATTCAGCCTTGAACTTGCTGCTGGAGATGTCTTCACAGCACTGTGTAGACACCGTCACTACCATGAAATGTCAAAGCGCTTTTCACTTCTACAGATTCATGGCCACAAGGATATAAGCAGCAAAGTCCCAGATAAGCTCTTTTCATGGTGGTTTTTTGGTTGGTTTGTTTTTTGGTTTTTTTTTTTTTTTAGGTGCCAGCATGAATGCACATTGAGGTTTTTTCCATTGGTTGGTTGGGGTTTTCTTGTTTGTCTGTTTGTTTGTTTGTTTGTGGGTTTTTTGGGTTTTCTTTGTTTTTGTTTTGTTTGTTTCTTTTGTTTTGTTTTTACCCTGACAGCTGATTTCTGAATAGGTTGACAAGGAAATTATATGATGAACTCTTGTTATCGAGTTTTTTCTCCCTCTTCTTTTCAGTGGCCAAAACAATGTATTTAGTCAGAGAAAAATACAAAAAGAAGATTAAAGAAACAGACTTCCTATTATAGCAATTTTTTTATCACTTCAGAATCAAAAATCAAGAACACCTTCTAAAATGGCATTTCTTTTCCTGAGGAATGTGATAAAACACATAGAATAATTAACCTGAACTTCCCGCCAAAAAAAACCCAACATAAAACAACCTAACACTTTATATTTTTCTCTACAGCTGATTCCTCTTGGGAGAGGTAGACAGGAGGAGATTCTTTTTGCTTAAGTGAAACAAGTTCATCAAAGGTGGCAGAATCTTAATAGCTGGGAAGCTCAGGAATCAGTTATAGCAGGATGAGGCTTTTTGAATACTTCTCTGGAGGTCTTACAATGTTTTGGATTTGGGGTTGGGGGTTTTTTGTTGGGTTTTTGGTTTTTTGGGGGTTTTTTTGGGTTTTTTTTGTTTGGTTGGTTTTTTGTTTGTTTTTATTTATTTTTTTTTATTTTACTTTTGGTCAACTTTGACAAGTTTTCTGTGTCTAGTAAAAATAAGTAATCTCATGAGTTTCTCAGATACATCCTTTTAGTTCCATACTTAAAAGCAAGACAGTCAGCTTTCGTCTTGCTATTTTCCAAATTCTGTATGAACACAGAACTCCATAGCTGTAGGAATAATTAATGAAAGTCTTAAAAATGTTAAGCTATTTTTCATCATAGCTGTTGGAAAGATGGAACTTCAGAAATAATGGATTATTTTGGGCTAGTGACTGAAATCGTAAACCAGCCAGTAACAAATAAAATGTAGTTTGCATAAGGTGCTTTCCTCCTCCAATTCATCACTAGATTAAAGAAAAAGCAAAACCATTTTTTTTAGAATTTAAAGCTGCACTTTTCTATTGGCACTGGGTGTCTCTTTCTTAAATTTTAATTTTGTTTATCATGATCTAAAATGAGGATTTGAAGAGAAAATGTTTTGACTTTGAAAATGCTGCAAGAAATATGAAAAAGAATATTGTAAGATCCTCACTTTTCCTGAAGAAATTTTTTTTCTGAACTTAGTTCCCCACTGGGAGATTGTTTAGGTCATGCAAAAATTTATTTTCCAGCTAGTGAACAATGTGACTGAAAACTTTTGCTTTAATCTAATATTTCATCCAGTTTTATCTAAAACAGTTCAGAGATCCTAACCTCATTTCATAGGTTACTTTCCAGATCACCCAACATTTACTTAAAGATAGATAAAATCAGATATGCCATTCAATCAAGTAGTAATTGCATATTTAACTAAATCATATGTATTTCAGTAACCACACATTTATAGGAAGTATATAAAAAGTTTTGGTCTTCTCTGATTGCACATTGCCCTAGAATTCACTAGCATTCACTAAGAATTAACACACTGGACCCTTGGGTCCCTCTAAATTTAATCATACCATATCATACACGAAAAAGTGTAATCATGGAAGAATAAAACCATTTCTCCATGCACAGTAATGTATTTATAAAATATGCTTACAGGCAAATACCCACACTTAGCATTTGGTGCACTTTAAAAATGTGATGATGTCAGTTAGGGACATTTTAAGAAGGTCTAAAGAATACCAGAACAGAAAAAAATATTTACATCTGCAAAAGCACTGTGCTGGAAAGGATTGCAAAACAACCTATATGTTACAGTGTACAAAAATGCAACTGGTTAACAAAAAAATTAGGAACATGGTAGATAGTCCCACTATGGCTAGGAGAGGAGGAAAAAGCATTAGGAAGACAAAATGGACAAATAATGTGTAAGAATATTTTTTGGCGGATCTAAGGAGAGAGGATAAAAAGGATTATAAAACTTTATGTCCTGGCTCTGTGCTCTATGGCAGGTACACCATAATGTCTTTCTCCTGAGAAAAACACATACACATATAAACAGATAATTAAATAGGATGATATTTCCCTGCCTTTATCTGAAATTCACAGATGAAGCTGAAGAACAATGGTGTGTAGCAGAAATTCAAACGCTCTACCATACTCTTGGGGGCTATTGAGCTTTTTCGATGTAAATCATAGCAGTTTCTGTAGCCAGGAGAGTTATTTTATTTATTTGTCTATTTCAAGGTGTCAACAATCTCATTAAAACCGACTAGGTTATGGCTGGTATTACCAACTCACGGAGGCACTGGAAAAGAATCTTGTTTTGAAGAGGCAGTTTCTGGTGTGCCTAAATTATGGCAACTTACATGCAGCAGGTATAGCAGGCAATGCAAGCAGAAGATACCACATAAGACCATGCCTGAAATACACACCCAAGTCATGGTCATCAGTGCCAGTGCTGATTGCATCAGCTGGAAATTAAAGAAGATCTGAATGCTTCCCAGGAGATGTGAGTGTCCCATCTTTGCTCTGCTAAACACTGAGTGGCAGAGAATGCTGAAGGCTTGCATTTCCCGGGAGCAGCACAGGAGAGCTTTGCAGCTCAACACCCCAAACCACAGACAACAGCTTCAGCTGCTTGACAAGAAGCTGCTCAGAAGCAGCTCTTGTCCTCACTCTCCATCTTGGGTTTGGAGTATTTCGCCAAATTAGAATTCTGTTTCTACAAGCCTTGTGTTTATAGCTTCTAAGCCATAAATTTAACTGTGACTGGGGCTATTGTTTTCCCCTTGTAGCACATCTCAGTGATTCATAGTTTGAAATGATTCATTTACAAACTCAAGAGACATTCACAAGGGATTATTTTTGGAAATGGCCAAATATCCAAACACTGCAATAGCATCCTGAGGAGTAACTTTTCCAAAAACAGGGAAGATGACTGGCTGAAGGATCATAAGCAGCTGAACCTAGAGCTCTGCTACAAGCCAGTGCGAGGAAATGCTCCTGTGTGTATGTCCATTTGTCTGCTAATAAGAAACTGAAAACATGGTAAGCCAAGCAGTGATATGACTCATTAAGGCCATCAAATTATTTTCTTCACCATCTCAATATTTCCCCATTATATTTTCATCATTATTTTTTTTTATTTTGTGACTAAAGTTTAAAAAAAATAAAGAGTGTTAGAGAACAGACATGGCTTTTTGATTTGAAAGGATTTTTAATTGAGTTTCCCTCAAGGTAAATAATTCTCTCTAACTGTTCCCCGACTAGCAACTCACACAAAACCCACTAGTGATCCATGCTGTTGGAGCTGGAAAAAAATCTTCTTGGTAGAGAGGGAGCAACCCTTTTATTTCAAAGGGATACAACTCAACAGCCCTCCCTGGGAGCAATGGTTTAGTGCAGTGGAGTATGTTCAATGCAACATCACTCCAGTCAGCCTCAGGCAGACAAATTCTGCATTTAATGAGAAAGACGAGCTTTTTGCCTGATTCCCCAAAGTATGAAAAAATGAATGGGGACAGCAGTAAGTGTAGGAGTAGTCCTGGTTTCTCTGTCTTGTCAATAGAAGAGAAATAGCTGTTGGCAGCACAAAAGGGAAGACCACCAACTTGTGAAGTAACCACCCTCCCTCTAGACTGAAAGGGAGTTTCTTGTACTCATCACTCGATTTTAGGGCCTTCTCCATAGGTTTCTTTCCCCTGGGTAAGAAGCTGTGCAAAGTTACAGTACCTTCTTTACAGGCTGCTTTGCAATCAGAAGGACAGTGCCTGCCCACAAATCTTCTCAAGTAACCTACCTGAGCTTTACTATAACACTCAGTGTGGGCCAATACCAACCAAGGAGATGTAGGAGTCAGCATAAAAGAACAAAACCTCATGAGGACTAATTCTTGCCCTGAAGAGGAGGAAGAATAAAAGAAGATGAATTTGCTCTATGCTTCCTGGTAATAAGCAAATGCATGTCAAGTGAGAAAAGAAGTTTGAAAGGCTTTGGAATACAATGTGGCTCTCTGTATAAAAACAGTTTTGGAGTGGAATTTTTTTTTTTTTTTACATTGAGTTTCTGCAGCTAATCTTTTGAATATTGGGTTCTCAAAAAGTTGCATTTTCTCATTATCTCATTTTCTATACTTATCTACCTTCTACGTAGGAAATACATTCTCACACAGCAGAGCACATCCTTCTGCCTACATTAGGACATGACTTTCTGAAAATGGTTGCTTTCTGGTTTCTTTCTTTCTGGCACGGGTCAGGACTCTTTTGACGTTACGCAAACAGCAATTTTATAGTCCTGGTGATTACAATTCTCTCACACTGAGTTTAGGAGTTTGTGACTCTTATGCTGTCTGTCCACTCTCTATATTTAGATTCATAAAACTAACATCCTTCTCTCAGGAAATATCACATTCAGATCTGTCCTTTCATCCTCTGAGAATTTCTCCTCTCTGCAATCATACAAAGAAGACAGAAAGGCTTAGTTTTCCCCTATATTTAGTTGTGGGACTGTATCATAGTCTGAGCTCTCTTCTCTTTCCTAAAAATTACTGCTTTCAGTAAGTGACTCAGCTGCTTTGCCCCAGTCCCATTGGAAACTCTGCTGCTGATTTTAGTACAGGAAGAACAGTTCAACTTGTTATATCTAAATTTGATCAAACGTGAATTATCTTTAGGATACCACAGTGATATTAAATTTATACCATTATCTTTTTTCCACCACTGGTCAGTAGTTTGATGTAAAGAAGGACAAAAATTACTATTATGTCATTTGAAAAATGCCTTTCTAAGGTACTGAATTTTAGAACCTTCATGACACATTGAAATTTATCTAATGCAACTGAGCATTCTTGTTTTCAGCTGAGATGGAACACCAATAGTAAGTAATATCATTTTGCAGTGATGAGATTGTATTTTCACTCTGGAGGAGAGTGCAGTATTACTCTCCACTAATTGTTTCCTGGTGTGCATACACACTTGCTGGAAGCTTCAATCAGAACCTAATAGAGTATCAGCTAGGGTTAAATGAGAGTGAAGATAATTAAGTGCAACATTTATTTTCCTGGTTTTAAGTATCAGTTTGTTTGGTGATTTCACGTTTTTCATCAGACTGGCTGCTTATCGTATGACAAAGCATGGAATATACTCTCTCAACACGGGTGTGAAAAGGTAATCACAAGAAGTGAAAGCCAAAGACTCACAGCTACAACATAACTTGAGATAGCTATACATCGTGCCTGGAAGAGAAAACTTATCTGACAAAAAAAAAGGCAAACCACGGAGGAAGATGATCAAGCAAAAAAGATATTTAACTTGAAAGATACTCATTAAAATCAGATATAGGATAATATCCAAGGCATGGATTACAAAAGCTACATGCAAAAGAGAGAGATGTGTGTATTATATGAGCGTTCTTTCTTAACCAAATGAGAAGGTTATTTATGGGTGACTTTTATGCATAGTGTAAGTACATAACCTATTTTTACACATGCACACAGCTGGAAAAGTACCTGAAGTAAAATGAGAATGAGCTTTCTGCTCATCATGTACTTTATGTGATTCAGGTGGTTCTTCCAAATCTAACTTTTAATGGGAAGAATACATGCTGGAAACTCAAGTCTGCACTCAGATAAAGGGTCTTCTATAACTTGGGAGGCTTGGCAGAGCTCAGTGAATATTCACACATTGCAAATCTCTATTCCCAGAAAGGATGATACTCTGATTTCCTGTTTACGCCTCTGTAGACCAAGATTACTAATTTAAATGGATGAGAGCTCACAAGAGAAAAGACAAGGCTGGATATTGGAGGTGAGATATTGAAAAGATTTCTGGGAAAACTGAAAGTGGAACATAAAAAGATACAACATTACAACCTTATCTCTACAAGAACCAAATTGAAGCACAATTTCCAATGCATTCCCAGTGTGTCTGGTCCCATTTATGAGCTTTTGAATCCAAAAGGGTAGCAATCTCTTTGCACATCTGGAAAAGGACCATGCCCAGAGAGATGTATATGAATAGTTTTATACTTGAAGGTAGGAAGAACTGCATTTTTATTTGGTGCACTTGCCAAGAACATTTGGATTTACTATTTCTATACTAAGAAAAAAAAATTCTAGCACCAGTAGTAAATGAATAATCACAAAACGTGTTTGTAGGAATTGTTAAGTGCCTAAGCACTTGGCAGCAAAGAAAAATCACAAAGAAAATAAACTCATTTAAGCTGAGAACCCTGAACACTGCAGTAGGGAAACAATTACTAGAGGACCACTTTGAAAACAGTGAGCTGCATTTGTCTGGTATTTTACACAAGTTTTATCTGAAATGTGAACATACACACACACACACAAAGTTACAATAAAAGCAGAAAAATTACTGGTAATTACTTTGTCAATACTTCGCCTATTGAGACCTAATTTCTAGCAGATCTGCATCTGAAGTGTGTTAAGTGTGGCTAACAGAGAGCAAATTAACCACCTCTCCCAGAGTGACACAGTCTTGAGCCACTCTCTCTCACACAGCCTGTTGTGAAAAGAAGTTCCATGCTTCTGGCAGGTTTGGTTAAGATTGGCTAATGGTATCACAGACACCAGAGATAAGTGAAGGAGAGGATTGGTAGCCAGACTTTTTTTGTCAGCACTTTGTTGGCCTAGGAAATACAGCAAAAAAGCTCTGGAAAATTGTTCTCCAACACCAATTAATGGAGTTAAGCATGAAGTTTAGCATTACTAAGGCTGTGTTTATCCTCTGGACCAAAGTGATGGCAGATTAAGTAACAATACTGTAACAATATCTGTCAAGTAAGCCTTAGCTGAGAAAATAGGACAGAAAGTGGTTAAGCAGGCAAATGCAGAAAAAAGAAAGTGTGGTTTTGTTTTCAGCAAAGTAGAGCTACAGAGAGGGCATCTCAGAGAATAACAGCAGCAGAGCCAAGTGTTTTGTAAGTATGAGACCCCACTATCAACTTTAATTAAAGTGCTTCTTCAAAACATTGTATAATGAACTTTGACTGTTCAGAAGTAAGCAGGCATAAGCAAGTAAGATGTGTTTTTCTAGAATATTGCAAAGAGAAGTGAGGGAAAACCCCCTAACACTTAGAAATATTTTGATGCCCCTGTCTCCACGTCCTTATATGTATAAATATAACAAAGTAGGACAATTTAAACCCTAAATACCTAACCATAAATCAGCTTTATTGGAACATTCCTGTCTTCCTATAAAGTTATTTGATAAAAGTCTTAATTAAAATGCAGATCATTAAACTGTAATTATAAAAATTTCTTTCAATATTTTCCTCTTGCTGTCATGCGGGAAGCTGTAAACAAATATTTATAAAACATACTGTGCCTTTAATTAAGGAGATCACAGTGTTGGTAGTGAGAGGGCTGAATAGGTTTACATCAAAGTGTTCCTCTCAGAGCCCTTATTAATTTAAGAGGCTAGGCTGTTCATATTTTTTTTCCAAGTTTTTGAGCAAATCTGAAAGTGCTAGGAAATAAGAGGAAAGGTTCTTTCTTCCCCCTAAGCCTAAAATGGTGTAAATTCCAAAGTTTTTATTAGTTCAGTTAACAATTAATATGAGTTATATTAACCATTAATATTTCCAGCCAAGGGTTTAAGCGAACCCTTTGTGTGCTTTATCACTCGAATTTGGTTCTTTGAGCACTGTTCAAAATCTGGCAAATTATTTGTTGCTTAAGGATTGAAAAGCTGCCTAAGGAAATCTCCGCCTTTTTGAGCTCAGGTAGAGAGCTTTGATATTGAAGTTTGCTCTTGATTAAAGACCCGAGATTTTTTGCAAAATGGTCACCGCTTCTTTACCACTACAAAGAGCACGAAGGATCAGTTGGACCTATGTTGCAATGGAGCTGTTCCAAACTCATACTTTTTCCTACAGAATGAAGGTGAAAATTATAGCAGGGGTTTCTTGCATGTTGTGCAACAATCTTTAAATGCCGTACAAATGTGCTCAAGAACTGTATTGGCTACTTGAACGCAGTAAGTTCAACTAAACATCTCATCAGCCTCACAGACTCAATGTCCCATTCCCAGGCTGCCTGGCCTTTGAGATCTGCATGAGAAAATGTCCCTAAGCAGGTGAGCCAATGAATATAAAATATGTGGGAGAACACCGCCCACGACAAAAATGCCAACTTAAAGTACCCACACAAACTTGAGAAACTTTGTTGTGTGCTATGGAGATAAGGAAGATTGCCTTAAAACCCTCAGCATACATCCACATACCGTGTGGAGAGGGTGCCAAGGGTTTGCCCTGCTTCTGTGCAGAATGCAAGCTGAGGCTGGAAACTTGCAGATAAACTGTGTGAGTCACTTCCCAAAGCTGAGAACTCAACCTGGTGGCATTTTAACTCTAGCTTAGAAGAAGATATTTTTCTGTCTTCCATCGCTTTGCTGTGCTTCCCACGGAAATGGGAGCTGGGCACATAGGTCGCAGCCAGACTGCAGAGCACTGGTCCCTCACTAGTCAAATAGCCACAGCACAGCCTAACTGCTAAGCCTTCCATTTCGGTATCACATTCACCCCAAGCTCCTGCCTGATATAGCTGAGCTACAGCTGCAGCAATGTGCTATGCAAATCAAGTGAGAAATTGCTTTAATATTCCCTTTTCATGGGCTCTTTTAAGTACTGAGGTCTCATTTTCCCAGTTTGAGCAAATGTGCTGCTTGGGTTTCTGGTTTTTTTAGGCTCAATGTCATATGTTGTCCACGAGTGAAAAAACAACTGGTCTTTTCTTGTTTGTCCTCCTTTTCCTTAATGTGACACGAAAAAAAAATTGAGAAAAATAAGCATTTTGACTGACTTACTTGCAGCTTGTTCTTTTCTGCCTGCTACAAACAATGTTGCAACGAGTTCATTTTAGTTCATTCCCGTTTTAGGGGTATTATGAGTTGTAGCACCATCTCTGCACTTAAAATGGAGCACACTCTCTAGATCTGGCAAAGACACCACAAACATAAAAACCTTCATTTAATGTGTCCATTATATTTTGTATTTATATTACTTAGTAAGAACCAGTGGAGAAATTTTGACTTGAATAACTTCTTGAGAGAAATTTTAGCAGGAGGGGAATCAAAGGTTTTCCAATATGAAAAAAACTTGTTTTACATTCAGAAAATAAACTATTGTGTTGTGTGCCTGTTCAACCAAGAATATTTCAGTTTATCCAGTTCATCAAAAAGCATTAAGTACATATCATGTTTGATAAAACATTATGCAGTTCCTCATACTACAGCATAGACTTGAGAAAAATGAGGGTAAGGTCTGATTTTTTTCCCCATGGTGGTGCATTTCCTAGAAGTGTAATTCTTTCAGGTTAATGTTATACAGTACTTTTCCTTTTATAGCAAAAATGATAGAAGATATTCCACACCTGCCTGTTTGTGTCCTCCACCTCCCGTGCCGTTCACTCAGTGGTTGTGCTCTAACCTGGATCATTAGGCTGGGTAAGATTTTGTGCTGCAACCCAGTTTTTCATCTGGTTTACATTGTGGCCCCCAAAATCTTCACCAACACAGAGGTGTGGAAAGAGCAGGTGAGGACCACAGCATCTCAGTCTGGCTTTAGTCCCAAGTGCAGCACACCCTCAGACTGTTGCTGTGCAATGGCCCCTGCAGCCATCCATCCAGCTTCTGATCCATGGACACAAGGTATGGGAAAACTGTAGGAGATGCAACCCATGGGAAGGATGCTGTGTCTGGAGGGAGATGCAGAAAGAGCAGAAGTTCTAAGGGTTTTTTTCTTTTTTTTTTTTTAAATTCAAACTGATGAGAAAATGTACTGTGATAAGTTACTCCAAAGTATTGTGTGATTTCAAAGGAATCATCCTTTGAGAATTTTAATTGGAACAGCTGAAACATTCCTAAATTGGATTACTTTTGAGAATTTCTATCTCAAAGCTATTCCGATTTTACCACTTTCACCAACTGACAAAACATCCTATACTTTTCTACGAGATAGGAAACCTTTGCGTGTTTATTTCAATATCATCAAATGTAATGTAGAGAAATATCTTATTAACCTTTGGGTAGTTTTTTAAAGTTAGATAAATACTCAAGGAGTATAATAAATTAATCTTCAACTGAAATAATTTAAAGCAATTTAACATATTCAAGAGCTGGACTCAGCACTTCAGTTCTGTTTTGATTAATTAGAACTTTGCAATGTTTTAGGGGGTATACAAAGATCTCTAGCAAGCAAAGACGTTAAGAAAAAGTAATCTCAGATTTCATCAAAGTTAATTGTTTTCAACATGTTAGTCACAGCAAAATATATTTAGACACATGAGGTGTTAGCAGTTTAGAAAATGTCACTCCAAGAAGCATAAAAAAAAAATTTAAATATCATTTTGCTTTTCTTAGCAGTTCAGCAAAATAAACAGTTTTGAAAAATTAATTTGGTCAAGTCAAAACTACAAATTTTTTGGGGCGTAAAATAATTTAATTTTTTACCCCTTTTTCACTCCAGCTATTATTTGGTGATCAGTGCCTGTGGCTGATGCACCCAGTCCCAAGCACAGATGTTGATGATTCACCAACAAAAAAGAAAGATGGAAATGGAAAACACTTGCCATACTCAGTGATGGTGGATAATTGCCCCCAGTTCATAGTACTGCAAGACATTAATCTTATAATGACAGAAGAATAAGTTTGGGTTCCTGCTGGGAATGTTGAAAGGATTATAATTCTAGTCCTTCCTTTCTTCACTATGTTGGTATAGAGGAGGAGTAAGCTTGACTATAAATCATCTTTTGCATACATAAGCTTAGAAAACTCATCAGGTTTTGACATAATGTGTCCCTAGGCATCAAAAGAAAATTTCAGAGAGAACTGGCGGTATTGCATTAGGCAAACTAATTACCGAAAGCACAATCCAATTAAGATAGGGCATTTAGGGGACAGGATCCCAAAGCTAGGATTGCTAGGGGACTGTTGATAAAACAGTGAGCAGGGAGCTTCTTGTGTGAGGCATCATATCTCCTCTATATCCCACATTAAACCAATTCTGTTTTCCAACAATACTCCTGAGAAATCACTTTTCTGCTTGAGGTCTTACATGCTATGCAATTTCATTATATAACGTAATGACTCTAAAATATGTGTATTAAGCATAATGTATGGGTTTCCATTTCTACATCCTGAGGACCTTACCTTCTATTAAAGGTAATATAAGCCAGACGTGAGCATGGATATAATGCAAATAGTCTGTACAAAGCCAGTCTGGGTATGTAAATAATGATACTTTAGAATTACTCTTTAATAGCCTTCACAGAACCAGCTCAGTCTTGGGAAAAAATAAGAAATGAGCCATTTTTCACACTTAATCTGCAACACTCTATAAAAAGCTTGGACACTCTGCTTTTCTAAAACCTACTCCTCTCGATGGTCTCCAGCTACGTACCCGAGTCAACAAAAATCTCACTCTTTATAAATAACCATACATCAAAATTGCACTCGACATAAATTGAAAGAATCAAGCAATTAAATCCATCAATATTATGTTGTTTTTTTTTAAACTTGGGTGTGGGTGAGAAAAAGGTGAGAAGACTTGTTCAAAATCTCAAAGAACACTTCTGGAAAGTGGAGTTTGTGTTTAATTTCTATACTATGCCTTTAGCCATTGGACTGCCTCCTTCTGACGGCCTCAATACATGAAAAACCAGCATGCAATGCTTGTTATCAAGTTGTGGTGTCTCACTGCATAAGCAGCTCAAAAAGTCAGCAGAAATTAATATATTTAATGACAAAGGGTAGAGGGCATGAATTCTAGCACTTGCGGGAAGATATAGTTAACTAATTAATTATTGAATAAATTATTAAGAAACGCCATTTCTCTTAATGACTAAACCAAGACATAACCCAAAGATAGCAATTTTGCTAGTTATTTAAAATGTACTTTAGAGATTTAAAATAAAAAAATAAAAAAATAAAAGAAGTGTGGCCAGAAATGTAAAAAAAATGCAAAGTGTCCATAAAGCAGTGACTGAAAAAGACATTATCAGCATGTTTCTCCTGGCTTTCCCAAGGTTTGGTGGTTTGATTGTATAGGTCCTTTGGGACTGATTTAGTGTGTGTCTGGACTTTGAATATGTTGAGCATGGGCAGATGGATATAATAGGAAGACTGTACCCATCCCCGTCACATTTTTCTAATGCAAATTTTGGACAAACAGTTTTAGAAAAGTCTTGAAGTTGGCCTATGCTGTGGCAAGGTCAGTCTCCAGCCAGGCAGAGACTCACAGAGCTGTCAGCAACTCCTCTGTTGCTTTTGTATTTGTAGACAGAGGATATTTAGGAGAAATATCCTAAGAAACTGGCTCAAGTAATTAAAAAACAAAAAAACCCCAAACCACCAAACAACTGGGGAAGCGAAGTTGTGGTGAGAAACTAAAGAAAGAGGGAAAAAAATGTACCTGAGACTGATTTTACTGTTTAAACTAGTTTATAGATTAAAAATCTATTATGCATCAGATACTTTAACGGTAAAACTGAAATACAAATCAGACTGCAGATGTTACTTAAATAATGGTGTAAAATAATAGAAAAACAACAATATTTCAGGCTTATGCTGTCAATTTAGAATAAGCCATAGCAGTCAAGGAGAATACACTTGATTTTTTTAAAGTAATTGTCCTAATGTAGTTGATATATCCCCCAAACCTTATCCTGAGATACTCTTCCCTAGGGTCACACATAGTACTTTATGTAACTACTTTGTCTCTCAAACTCTTACTGCTCCCAGTAAGTGCCACTCTTAAAGACCGCAGTTTGTTCTTGCATGTTGATATATTATATGTACTGGAGAAACTACAGTGAATGAGCTCTAAATAGGCATCTTTAAACTGAAAATCATTATGTTTTCTGTGGAAATATGGAATATAAATGATATTTTGCATGCTAATGAGATTTTGCTGAAGTTTCAAGTCTACTGAGATATGAGTTTTATTATCGAGATGACCTAGCAGCTACCTAGTTTCCATGACATTTTTATAAGTGGGCTGAACTGAAAATTTTGTGTGTAAGCAAGAGAGCTTATTTTTAGAAAATAATAAACAAAAAGCAAAGTTTTATCATAGGGTACAGCTACACCTTTATTCTACTTCAAATTTAGCCTACTTGAAGTAATAGACTCTTAGGAAGTGAAAATCCTGCTGCCGGAACAAGGCCCCATAATCACGATCAATTAAGTTGGCAATTCGAATATCCATATCCCTTGCCTAGAGAAGAGCAGTCTTGATGTGTTCCTAGTGAGAACCCCCAAAGAATGCCTTTATTTTTTTCCTAGCTTATTTATTTTAGTTTGTTATCGTCTCTATCTTTGAGATACTCCATTATGGTTTGGTCTTGTGATTACTGGAAAAATTATTTCTCTTGTTTTCCAGTCAGTTGTTTCCCAGCTTATGCCTGCACAACCCTTTATCTCAAACTTTATACAAAAGGAGGGATGTAACTTCTTTGCTTTCACTGCATTGCTGGCTTTCACTGCTCCCCTGGTAAGTATGAAAATGATCTTACTGTGTGGTTTCTGCTATTCTACATATGAGGGTTGGGAACAGCAATCTATTAATAACTGCAGTATTACACTCTTATCCACATCCACTGACTTCCCTAAAACTCTTACTTCAAGGGTTACAAAAAGGCATATATAAGTGTCCATTCCTCTCCTGTTTCTTACATATTCACAACTAATCTTGAATATTAGACCAGAGATATGCTAAATGCACTCATCATCATCCAAGGATCACTTTGCGTCTTTGAAATTGTCTTCATCTGTCTTGCATTTCTATCCTAAATTCTGAGGGAAAAATCTTTCTAACTATTTATATAGCATACAAAATAAGGTAAGCCTAAACCATACCTTGAGATCCCAGCCACAGGAGTTATAAGTAATATCCTTTGATCATGAAATCTCTTCCTACTCTTAAAATAACAACTGAAACAACCTCTTTTACAAAATGCTTAAAGCATTTGAAATCTGAGCTTTCTGTGTATTTCACAGCTATTCAACAGCATCCTATATAATGAAAAAATGGCAAAAGACAAAAACTAAATCAGTACACCTGTTATAGCAACAGTGATAAAGAAGTATGAGATTATACCATAGGGGACAGTTAGTGGCAACTTGCTGTTAACTCCTTTGGCTAGCTCCCACATTAACTCATCAATGCCTCTGGGAGATGCTCTTTGTGAACAAAAGTCAGCCACGCGTCTTCTCTCGGTTAAAGATTTCCTGTTTTCATTTCAATACTGAAGTGAAACACACGTAGATTTGATTAACTCTTTATGATACTTTGCTAAATTGATCACCTATATTGGAAAGATTTTAGCAGACATAACTGGGGATGAATTTCTTCAAGGTTTTAGCATTCATTTAGATGCCAGAAAAGATGGCAAGCTTTTCAGAAGAGCTCATCGCGGTAGATACTTAACCAGCCTAGAAACATAGCCCTTATTTATAGATGCGAATAAAAAGTTCTTTTGAAAAGCTTGCTGTGAACACTTTAGAACAGTTTTCATTTAAGATGGGTGTGTTCACAAGTTCTCAAAAACTGAGGCTCTGGTACAGTGTTGTTTCAGCTAACCCAGACTGATACAGAAGGAGGATAGGAGTAGCAGAATAGTGAAAAAGCACCAAAGACATGAAACCTGTTCTTTCTAAATAGTTGTTCCTACCCACAATGATGCTACAACATTATTATATCATCATTAAAGGATCAAACACAAGACATGAGTTTTCTTTAAAATAACTATTTCCAGCAATTAGCAGAAGTGTCTAAGATTAAAAAAAGAAAAAGCTGCAAAGTAACTTTAAAATAATAAAACTCTATTTTTACGAGCTAAAACTCTCCTTGAAGCTCCTGTAAGAATGCACTGAAATAATAAACCCAGGAATAGGAACTTCTAAAAATTTCTGCTTCTATGGAGAGCAAATTTGGAAGCAAAATTGTCAAAATCCTTTAGTCATTAACTTAACTTAAAGGAAGCATAAGAGCAATTAAAGGGCCAGCTTTCTATGGACATCTATCTTCACAGACAAGTATAACAACAGAGAAAGGCTTAATGTTTTCACCACAGCTACGATAAGATTTTTCTCATGAAAGTTTCCTGTGGGAAGAATCCAAACTTGCAGAAAGGTCAGAGAAGATGACATATTAGAGAAAGAACCACCTCTCTCATTCCTGGAATAAAATTGAGGAAAAGAGGTTTCAGAGTAGCTCAGCCCAGAGTAATGCCCAAGGTAGCTGATCTTATAGTTCCCTGGCACTATGCAAGACTGTGTTGATTATCAGCCGTGGCTCTTCCATGGAATTGGTACTTGAGAATAAGCATTGCTACAGCTTCAAAATCAAAGGCTGGAGTACATTTTAACTATGTATATGGTGAAAAATATTAAACTATTTTCCTTAGACTGTCCCACTTCTGACTTAAAAATATCCATATTTCTTCATGTAAAGATAGCAGCATGGTGGCCATGAAAACAAACCAGTGTCTAACTCAGCATGTAGCCAAAAGGCCTAAAAGCCATTGCAAAGTGCTAATTGTTTGTATACCTTGAGTACTGGAAGGAAATGACAACATCTAAGAAAAGGATGCATCTGAACTGACAAACAATGAATGGTTGCATACATAAGCATTTTGTGTTTCAAGTATTTGTCATGCCATTCATTTTTCTAATTAATGTCTTCCTCAGAGGACATTCCAGTCTTTTTCTGCAAAATTCTTTGGATTTATGAAAATAAATAAATCAGGATTAAGAATCACAACAAATCACCAATTTAGTGGGGCTTTGTTTGTTTGTTTGTTTGGGGCTTTTTTGCAATTATTATAACAAAAGCCTGTTAAAACACCTCCATTTTCCTCATGGAAGATGGATGATAATTTCTCCTTCTTTGCAGCACACACAGACACAAACACACACATACTCAAGGTGTCACGCAACATTTCACATCTCATTTCCAGAAAGAAGATACATATCTACCAGGACATTTAGGGACAGCATTGCCCTGTTTGCACCATTCATTTTCATTTTGAAAACTTCAAGAAATTGTCCCTACGGTATAATTCAAGTTTTAGCAACAAATGAAGAAAGGACCAGCTTGATAGGTCAAATGGATCAAGGATGAAACTATACATGAAATCTTTGTAAAATATAGACATTTTATCCCTCTGTTTGCTCCTAGGCCTTTCTCCCAGCTGACAAATATTCAAACACTCGACTGTTGTTCAATGTGTAGGTTCAAAGAATTAAATAAGAGTTAATAAGAATTTTAGTACAATGGTATCTGCTGTGTGATGCATGCGCTCCTTACCAAAATTTTAAGAGCATTTGAACAATAGGGTAAGAAGCTCATAAAAATCCAATACTAAGAGACACAGATACACTGATGTTAATTTTAAGGCTATCTTTTTAGTTTAAGTGATTCAAAAGATTCGCAGTGTACAGTTCAATTCTCATCTTCTCATCAATTGCATTAATGAGTTCTAGATCACAGCCAATGTAAACTACACGGATTTTCAATTCTAGACCTAATTTTCTCCTTACTTCACAGGGGTTACTACAAGCACTACATTGCACCACAACATATCCTCAGCTCAGGCATCTTTCTGCATCTAACATGAACAAACTCATGTTTTGCAATAGATGCTACCAAATCAAAAGTGGTTGTTCACCACCCTGAACTGTATTTGGAATGATTTTCTTCCCTTCATAAGCAAATAAGCTGAAGACAAGATTTAGTGACTTGCTCCAACTATCTGTAGATTCAGCAGTAGAGATCAAGTCCAGCATTTTGCTGCAACTTAGTACCAAAGTGCAGCGGAAAAACAGTGGTGAAATCCCTAGGAGTGCAGACTTGCTTTGAGTCACAGCATCCAAGGAAGAAAGGGCAGAAGTATTAGCAGTTGGCTGAGTAAAGGGACATAGTGTCAAAGTACATGTTTACTCCTGAATGTTACTGGAGCATTTTAGTTTTCATGTTGTACCTTTTTTAAAAAAATGTTTTTCATCACAAAACAAGTTAAAGTGTTGTCAAAAGAAGACAGGGAGTGCTTTAGATAAATTGACCACAAAATATATTTCTGAATTAAAACTCTTGATAGAAAAGAACAAACTCTTTTTATTATAGTTGCTATCATTTCAGTCCTGCCAAAATATTTAAAATTGTCTGGTGGAAGGCACACTGACATAATTCCTTGTGTCCAGCTCAGTGCAACCAGCAATGCTGTGAATGCAGGTGAGCCTTTGTCTGGCAACACAATTGCATATGTTCCTTTCACGTTATTTTCCACCAGCAAGAGAGGTGAAACTTTTGCCTTTTAATACTTTTAAAGTGGTAAGAATCCTTGATGGGATAAATGCAGTGTTTTTCAGAAGGAAGAACAGTTTAATCTTCATGAGATTACTCTAATTGCTTGGCAGTACTTTATTAGGGCTGGGTTTTGTCACTGTGAGTCAGGAAATGGATTGTTGGAAGGCCTAGCACAGTATTTTGGAGTCTTTGACTTTCTCATTTGAATACTTAAAAAAACTCAGCAGGTTTATTGTGTTTTTACTTTCATTTCTATCCCCATGAATTAATCAACAGGCTGCAGAGTAGTCTGGAAATTGAAAATACTTTAACCATTAAAGCCGTTGCAAACGGCTCAGCTTCTGTAAACAAGCCCCTAGAAAAGTCAGGGCTATTTGGACTTAGCTCTCAATTTCTTATCATTCAATCAAACGGCAAAATATTTTCCAGTTTTCACTCTGGATTCAAAGCATGCTGCTGAGATAGAATACATTTCCAGAAGAGGTCTGTAAGCATTCAACAAACAGCTTGCAGGGAAAACATTAAGAGTAGAGGAAAGCAGGATCAGAGACTCCCTCTGCTCTTCCCACTGGGACCTGCATCAGGCTTAATGTTGCAGAGGATTTCATCACATCTGTGAGCACACCAAGATCAATTGGGTCTGTGTCTCAACAGCATGAATTAATACAGACTAGGAGCAGCTTTGAATCCTCTGGGAGCCAGGGCTGGCCTCGACATAACTTTCTGAAACTTCCCTCTCTTACTCCTCTTTCCTGAGCCAGGGATGGAGCAGTGCAACCTCTTCCTGGGCTGCTGGTTTAATCCGGCAGTACCAAAGTTAAAGCTGGGAAGAGTAGGGGATGCAAGACCTTCTGAATGACAAAGCTGCACCATAAAAAGGACCCATCAAATTTCACATGAGCCAGAACTCAGAACTTTCTATATCTAACTAAGGAGAGGAAAATAAAGTGACTGAGGTCTAAAGTTAGGCTGCTACCTTGACCTGCAATAAAGCACTGTCTTCTATTTTTTGTCTTTGTCCTCCATTTAAAAGTGGCAAAAGAACCCAGCAGTAAAATTTTTAAGGGGTTACTTCCGAGTTTCAGACTTCAGAGAATTTTTCCTTAACAAATACCAAGGGTGTTGGGAGAAAGTAATTGGAAAGATTTTAACAATTAATAGAAATATCAGTGAGCAAACACTGTTTTCAGATCCCTGCCGGTATCACTGAATGCTTGTGCACAAATGTGATGTTTTGTCAAATAAGGTGCTATGTACTCCAGATTCCAGTCATCAGACAAAAATAGGAGAGATAATTTCAGCTCCATCCACAGCACTGGGAGCTGGGGAGGGGAGAAAAGTGGAGGTGGAAAGAAATATTTGTGGAGTGGAAAAATTCAGAATTTTTTTGGGGTGAGAAAAGAAGAGGAAAGATTTATATAAAAGCTCTGCAAAAACTGCTGGCAGAAGAGAACACATTTAATCCAGGCCTGGTCCATATGCAGCTTTGTGAGAGTCTGCCAGTCTATACACACAATGCTGTGTACCTCATATTATTAATATAATTCTGTGAGCGTGCTCACTTCGAAACATTGGTACCATGGGCTTTTTCACATATACGTTCTTCAGTCAGACAGTCTCATCAGAATACACTAATACACATTAGTAGGCCTGTGAGAACTTAGACTTCAAAGAGACCAGAAAGCAATTACATGGACAACTCAGTCAGCAGAACTCTGAGGTACACAGCAGACAGCTATGGGTTCAGCCATCAAAAGCAATGCAAGCAATTGGCACAAATTCCTAGATGGAAAAAAAAAAAATCTTAAATATCAGAGTTAATCTATGTTAGGACATTCAAGAAAGTTCATCTGGAGTATTTCTGAATGTTGATTGGCCACACAACCTTAAAACCTGTAGGTGAACACTTACACAGTATAAGAGCAGCCGAGATTCAGCTTCCCTTAAAAAAAGAATAAAATGAAACAAGCTTAACTTCAGCCATTTGTTTCACTGATAAAAAGTCCGCAGAAAAGGTATAATACAGTTCAGCTATAACAGAACTATATTCACTCTGATTTCTCTGTAGTAGAAATAGAAACCCCAAAGAGATAAGCCTAGACATTGCCAAAAGAAAATTCATAAAAGAGAAAATCTCTCTCAAACAGATATCCATATATACATATATGCCCTCCACGCTAACAGTTTAAGAGCAATTTCCTCTTTTCAAATGAAAGTCTGTGACAAAATAACATATGCTGATTTATTACAAATTCTGAGCAAAGCAGATTTTCCTACACTTGATATTCATAAATTCGATGAGGCAAATCTTTGTATCACACAATCTGTGTTTTCAGTGGAATCATCCTTAAGGCAGCCAAATATGTCAATTTGTGGGGTTTAAGAAGTCTTGGGTATAAATAACACGTACACATTCCAGGGAATTTTAGCCATTATTGACTCAGCAGGAGCAACATGGGATCTATGGACTTGTGATATTCTCGGTTCTCTCTCTCTCTCTTCCCCACCTCTATTTCTCTCCTCCCTTGCTTTGCCTGGGCAAAGCACAGCTCTCAATATTCTACTCCATACTCCGTGCTGAAGTTTGTTGTAGAACTGGGGAGCTTGTGGAAGAGTGTTTTGAATTCTGAGCCAGCACCTTTGAGGAATTTCTTGTGAGGAGCTGAGAGCTTATTGAAGGGTACTGTACAGAATTAAGGGCTTGTTACCAATCACTTGTGAAAGTCTATAGTAGAAATTTAAGGGCTTGTTAGCCAACACCTCTTGAGTCTAAATAGTGGGCTGGTTGCCAGAGTTAAGGAAATTGTACAATAAAGCACAGGAATTCCCTAACCTGTGGTCTGGTGTCTATTTTCAGACTGATGAGAATTTATAACAAACATCATGGCCCCTACCGATGGGTCACAACACATGCCCTCTCCTCTACCCCCTTCCTTAACTGAACAAATTAAACAAAGAAAAATTTAACAAGAAAAAAAATTGTTGTACAGCTGGTTCCCTGTGCTATCTAAAGTTTTCCCCCTTCTCAAACACTTGCTGGTGCCTGTTCCTCAGGAAAAGTCTTTCCTAGGAGACGGTCATTTTCTAAGAGAAGGTTGTTTAGAGAAATGGATGTGTGTGGCACGGTCTCTTCCAGGATAGCCACAGTTGTGACTTTCCATGTCATGCATTGGTGAGAGGTTTGTGACAGCTGTATATCCTGAAGGTAATTCAGGTTTAATCCTGTGTTCCCTGTCAGCACAGGCAGTCATGGTGGGCTATGTTTGAGCAGCCTGCTCTCCTGGCCTGGTGGCAAAGCTTCAGTCTGCGTCCCTGCTCTTCAATTCTCCCTTTAGGGGCCTGGTCAGTAACACAGAATATTTTCACTGCTTTTGTGTGCTGAGACTGCAAGTACTCTTGTACCCTCACACTTGCCTAACGCTACACATTTGGGATATATCTGCAGCTGCCTCAGAGTCCCATGTATAGAGATACACTTAGTCTCTTCTTCCTCAGTCTCATCAGTCTTAGTCCCAAAACTTTCACATATGATGAATGAATTTCTCTGAGTCTGAAGTTAATGGTTTTAAGCATCTTACTGCAGGAGGAGAGTGTGAGACAGAACAACATGCTCGAGCACTACCTGCTTGCAAGCAACACTGACCAAAATACAAAAGAACGGAAAGTAGTTCCTGCTTTTCCTTACTTCCCAGATGTCATTGTAATGTAACCATGTCCACTCTCATCCAGTAGCAATGACTGAAAGGAAAGACAAGTGGTTCTGGGAAAGTGTTGTGCTACAAAAACAGTTTCAAGGCAAAGTGGATTTAAACAGAGCATCTCCCTACAACTTCATTTTTGTAATTCCTTTTCAGACTCTAGTCTCTGATTACTCCACCAAATCAACTGGCTGCAATAGCAAAGCCCTCTCCTTTAAGTGATTCTTGTCTTCCTAAAAAAGCCCTCCAAGGCAGCTGACCGGTCACTCTGTGGAGGCTTTGTCATTCTTCTCACAATGTGCTTTTTTCAAGGGCTGCATAACATGCGGGCTCTGCCTGCCTTAAGGCTGCATGAGCACAGCTGTCACTGGCTGAATTAAATGAAACAGTGACTCATACTACATCTTTGATATTGAAAAAGGTGTGGGTAGTATTTTGTAGCTTTCAAAATGCTATGATTTCACATTATGTTTAAATAAAGAAAGGCAATGACTTTAGAACATATAAACCCTAGATGATAGATGATGTACTATGTATTAAAAAGTTTGGGCAATATTTTATATGGTTTTGTCATCATCGATCATCATGAGGATAACAAGTAGAAGAGAAGTTCAGACAAACTTTCAAAAGAATAAGTATACATTACAGGAAAGTAAAGTAAGGAATTAGAAACACAAAGCACTGCTCTATTCACTCACAGATTAGATTTCCTTTGGTAGGGTAAAAAGAAAAAACTACATCGCAGAGGCTCTGGCTATATTTGGCTTCATCTCACACATTCAGTCACCTTTCTGCAAAGTGGATTTAAATACTATTGTTCTTGAAGACTGGCATTCTCACATTTGCCTTCTGGAATGAGAACACCAGGTCCTAGCAATGGAGAGTTGTAGGCGAGTAATTTATGGTGTTAGAAATACATTGAAGTTCTGCTTCTCTGCATTCCTCTCTTTTCTTCTGCTATTTACCCCAGATGTGCAATTTTAAAAATATTTGCAAAAATTCATCTCAAAGCAAATATAGTAGAGACCAGATGCACACTGGGCTGCTTATACAGTGCAGCCCATGACTGAAAATACCTTGCTTTCAATGAACCAAGAGACTTTTTGAAGTTACATCCTTAACCTCTGCAGGAAATAAAAGTAAGGAAAACATACTAGGAATTTCTAGGATTATCATAAAAAAGTAGATACTTAGCGTGCGTAGTGATGGTGTTCTTATTCTGCTGAGAAGCAAGGCAGAAGACAGAGAGGTCAAATTGGCAATGAAGGCAGCCATTGGAAAGCTCGATGGACACTTTCCTTTTCATGTGCTTCAAACTACAATCTGGTTAAGAATCACCCTAATTTTTAATTAAGGAAATTTAATTTAATTTCCTCTGTTTCTGTGAATTCCAACTCAGCATTACTCATTTCAGGTAAGATGCTGATGTAGAAGTTTAAGTAATTTGGGAAGTGTTAGGCCAGCTGATACCTGGGAGTTATTTGGAGGACTGAATTCAAATACTTCTGAGCATGATTTTGAACACCTGTAAAGTCCCACGTCTTCCTAGTAGCCAATAAAAGAGTGAGTGAACCAAGAGAGTTTTAATTTATTATGTGTACTTTGCACCCACCTTTCTAACTTGCATATTTCTCAGTGATTTGCTATCATTCTGCTTCAGTCTTCACCTCTATGTCTTGTTGTTTCTTCAAGTACCAATGTAAGTTTGAAGTTCTCTAGGATGCTACAAAGTACTAAATAAAGAATAAGCTTTCCCTGGTATTTTCCCCATATTTCCTTTGTCTTCATCATGGCCCATTAAATATAATTATATCCACTGAAACATCCCCAGGGTGTTAATCCAACAGCTCTCCATCTGTCAGATAAGCTAATAGTACATTCTAGAGAAATGTACTCAAAAGTCTGCTTGTGATTCACGCCCCACACACTGAAAGATACAGACACAGATTTACCTCTTCCTCTGACACTCATATCAGCTCACAAAAAGGATCAGGGAGAAGACGTAGCAGACTTGCAATTCAACTTGCCTGTTTGCTTGCCAACCCTTTGCACAATATGGGAATATCATGAAGAGCTAGGATCAACAGCTTTCATATGTTTCAAACAACAATCTGCTTTTCCTAGAATCTTGTCCTTGACTAGATGCAATACGACAATACCAGATTTCAAGAGACCTTAACTCTGGATTTAGATTGTTTTGTAGATTCACTGGTGCAGCCCCACCTCGAATATTGAGTGCAGTTTTGAGCATCACAATACAAGAAAGATACTAAACTTATCAGAGAGCACCCAGAGTGGGGCAACAGAGGTGGTAAAGAGCCTTGAGGGGAAGCTGTACGAGGAGCAGCTGAGGTCACTTGGTCTGTTCAGCCTGGAGAAGAGGAGACTAAGGGGAGACCTCACTGCAGTCTGCAACTTCCTTGTGAGGGGAAGAGCAGGGGCAGACACTGATCTCTGCGCTGTGGTGACCAGTGACAGGACCTGAGGCAATGGCCTGAAGTTGTGTTAGCAGAGGTTTAGGGTGGATATTAGAGAAAGGTTCTTCCCCAAAGTATGGTTAGGCACTGGAACAGGCTCCGCAGGGAAGTGGTCACAGCACCAAGCCTGCCTGAGGTCAAGAAGTGTTTGAACAATGCTCTCAGGCACATGGTGTGATTCTCAGAGCTGTCCTGTGCAGGGCCGGGAGTCCGACTCAATGATCCTGATGGGTTCCTTCCAACTCAGCTTATTCTACGGTTCTGTGATTCACATCTTGTGCTTCTTGGTCCTTGGGAACACTCTAGGTATACAAAATTTTAGGCTGAGCATTATTTTTTTCATCGTAACATAAAGCAAAAAGAGGAATAAGTATCTACTTTCTGTTACTACACAGGTTTAAGATTAGGCCATTTGAATTGAGTTTTGTTTATTTGTTTTTAGAATAACAGAATAATTTTATTCATTTGTTTTTAGAATACCAGAATAATTTAGATTGAAAGGAACCTTTAGAGATAATCTGGTTCAAACTCACTGCACAGTCTGAGTCAATGTCAAAGTGACACTGGGTTGCACAGACTTATTAATTAAAAGTGAGAAACATAAAATGAAGGAAGGAAGATATGGCATTCTAGTGGTGAGGGTATTTTGCTATATTTTAAAAAGTCTTTATTGAGATATCAGAGCAAGAGCTTCTCTTGCCTTTCATCTTACTCTTTATCTCAGGAAGAAAGATCCTGCTGATTGCATAGTGGAGATCTAGCCAATTAAAGAATGCAAAATTTTGTGAAATATGCCTTTCTTCCATAAAGCTTACACACTCCATGCCAAAGGGAATTTGGAGAAGGAATGTGGCATTGCAAAGCAACTCTGGCAAAAAAAGTATGGAAGTGGTTGGCAAAGAAGGTGCTTCCTAGTTGTAAGGACTTAAAGAAGTCCTGAAGAAGACAGTTCAACTAAAGAATGCAGTTGAACTGTCTCGAAACACTGCCAAAGCCACAGAAGGAACTTCCCATATGATAAGCCACCACAACAGGAACTTGAGATAAGTGCAGATGGCACAGCAGGAAGGAACTAATTCCAGGCATAATGGAGGTGAAGGTTTGATCACCATCCAGACAGAAATTCTCACCATGGCATCTACACCCTGTGGATACCTGGGACTTGGACTATATAAAAGATACCTCCAAAAGAACAACTCTGGAACCCCCAACTCTAAGAAAAGCAGGATGAAGAAGGACCAGCAAGACATCACAGGGATCCATGTGGTGGTGATATCCTTTGCTTAATCTCTCTCTCACCCCCACCTTTCCCTCCCACAAACCTATCAAGATTTTAACGCAACACTAGTAAGATCCTCTTCTTGATGCATAACCTATTAGCAGTGTATCAGCTCTCTGTTCCTAGCAGCACGCTCCCAGTCCTTGGAGATCTCTATCTTAGCGTATACTGCAATATAAATGAAAATGTGCTGGCGCAATAGTGCCAGAAAGAAAATTATCTGGAAAAAGTAAGTATCTACAGCTACCAAGTTATTCAGCCTATGTTTGGCCATGCAGTAATGAGACTCTTTGTCCCTCCTCACCCTCTTCCTCCTCTTTGCTGCCAAATTACTTCCCTTGAAAGTAAGATTTGTAAAGGAACAGGAGGTCTCTGGAATGACAAAAATTGTCTAGTAACAAAATTCATTTCCAAAGGACTTTCTCTGTACACTCAAACTCTGGGACACAACAGGACCATAAACCATAGGGGACAGTCAGAAAGGTACCCTATCTGTTACCTAATGCAATGATAATGGATGCCTCTGTCCCTTTGATAAAGGAGCTATCCTACAGTTCCTGTGTGGGAGACAGAGCTCATCTGTAAAGGCACAAGGAATCGACACGCCCCCGCTGAGTTATTTCTTATGAATTCTCTCTTTATTTGGTGCATTTCCCTCCTTCCAGTCGTAAACCATAAGACACCAGTCACTCTGATAAAATAGTATGACCCAGCTTCATTACCAAAACACTCCAAGGAGTAAGACTATGCAGAAAACCTTAGGAGACATACGATTCAGCTTGTGAAATATGAACAGTGAAGGATAGAGGCTTGTTTTGTACAGTGATGATCACCCAAAGTGACATTCTGTCACACATTATGTGACATTAGATGACAAACACAGAGTGGATGATGTGAAAATTTAAGGTGATTACGAATTAGGGGTCCCAAGTGACCGACCTTTCCTAATTAACTCTCTTAAACGTCTACACCCTGTGTACATTTATGATAAACATTCGGCCTGATAAAAAAGTATTGTGACAGGGTGAGTAGTGGTTACCATCTTTCTGAAGCTGAAATTCTCAACCTGGGAGGTTGATTCAGGGACATGGGCAGAGGCAGGGCAGGAAGAGACTGCTACAAAGCTCTTCTGGCTGAATGAGATGGACTGGAAGAGAAAACGTGATTGATCGTCAAGTGTTCCCAGAAGCAGAGACATTCACCAATACTAACAGGCTTCAGGCAGAAGACAGAAAAAATTAATTCCTCAGATCACATGAATAAATTGAAAATTTCTTGCTGCATCATATTGTAGGTGCTGAAAGCTGGCACAGTCTCAAGGCTTGATGGAACAGGTTCATGGAACTGGAACCAATTTGAAGCAATTAAAAAGACAACATCTTCACTAAAAAACCAAACAGCTTTGTGGCAGAGCCCCAGATTATTTGAAAGCTGAGAGAGTTTTTGAGAGAAACAGTATGATATGCTTCCGCTCATCAACCATACCTCCCTAAGGGTCAGCTTCTGAGCATTGTCAAAGGTCTAGCTGGATCCTTGCTTCAGGGACTGTTTTCCCAGACGTATTCTGGGAAAATGCACTCTGATAGGAAGAGGAGACTGATCAGCAGTGTAACTGAAAAGGTATATTTGGCCCTCCTTTTCAAACAAATATGCTTTGTCTTGCAGCTTTACAATGATGTAGAAGCCTGAATGGCACTTACTGATTACTAATGACATTTCAGAGTACTGGAGCATTATAGGACAACTGCGATGCTAATGCAAATTAAGTGCTACACTACAGAGTCACAGCATATATTTGTGTAAATCCCTTGGGCGTCCTAAAGTTCCCAGTTTTATGCTCAACCCCACCTGTGAATAATTTGCCATGCTGTATCCAGTCTGTGGAATGATGGAAATGAGGGAAATTACAATGCTTCCAAGTCAGCATTTACTGTGGATGTCACAGATGCCCTGGGAGAAAAGGCCGGATTCCACTTACCCTATGCAATCATTCGGTAAATCCCATAGAGGGTAGAGTTAAAAAGAGAGTGAAAGAAATCCATGCTGATATTTCAAATCTCTGGTTTAAACAGAAATGAACTTTATCCTTGGTGAAAGTACCTACAGTTCCCAAGAGCCAAGTGCACAAAATGGCTGCATGCTTCTACTGGAATGCCCTTCAGGACAGTAGGCTAAACAGGCACAAACAGTGGCTTTCAGGGCACAAGTCTCTGAGAGAACAGTTACCTTGCTGATAAACTTGTCTTGCTGAATTGCAAGGGAGAAGGACTTTAAAGGCAGGCTGAATTTACACTGACAAAGTGCAGTGTTCCACAGAGTTGGGTCCTGGCCATTCTAGTACATAATGGAAACTGGTGTTATGGCACTCTAAGCTTCTTATTTCAGCACTGAAGAAAGACTGTCTTACTGTAGAGAAACCAAAACAATTTAAGAAATTGAGAACTTACACATTTTTTAAAGGTATTTAGCTACTTAAAGATGCAAATTAATTTTGAAAATACCTAATGGGTGTTGTACTACAACTTCAACTTCTCATCTTCAGTATGTCTACGTCTAATCCATATCAGAGAAGGAAAAGGTTCGTTAACACCCTTTCCCACTTCTGCTCTGCAACAGAACGGTTGGGAAGATCCTTTATTTCCAAATCACCTTCAGTGCTCCAATTTACAGGTATACATAATTTGCAAAAAGCTTGACTCTTACTGCAAAACGGATTTCTACATAGTGCATAGGGAAAACCTGGACTACATGTCTTATCTTCTCTCTTGAAACTCAAAGGCCAAAAAAAAGCAGTATCCTGCCTTTTAGCTATTAATTAATTTATTTAAATTAAAGGTTTAGAATATTTGGGCTACATTCAATCTGAGCTGACAAGAATGATGAATGACAGAACAGAAAATGTGTATTAAGTTTCCTCTCGTTTGATTAGAACAGGTCTGTTTTCATCTTCACTGTTTTAACTCAAGTCTACCTTTAGAGAGAGGAAAGGAGCATTTCCTACTCTACTTTGAAACTGAAGAGGCACACTTGTTTGATAGAGGCTTTGAACTAATAAAAATTACCCTGTGTTTTATAAACTGCATTAGAGTTTATTGTCACAATACCAAAGCCCGGCTTTGTTCTTCAAAGTCTTCTGAGATGAGTTCACAGGATGATAAACTCCATAAATATACATGGGGTGGCAGTGTGTCTTTTGTTTCTTAATTAAATGTTTATGTCGTTCAGAGCTCCAAACACTTCAGCATATACAAAGCTGGAAACCATGGTATGTAGCCCAGTGATATAAACTATAAAATGAAAACTACCAGAGACAGCCATTTCCTTCCACTATTTTCAAAAGCTATTAGAAGAAAAAAATAAATCTATCTTGAATTAGACCAATGGAAGACTCAGAGATAATTCTGTTAAGAATTTTAAATTGAGTTTCCCAAGAGGATGAAATCTTGCCTTCTCCAGCACCAGTGTTTTCAATCCCAAGAGGACATAAGAAGTTACAAGTTCCCATTGTCATTCTCCTGTGTCCCTACATTGGTTTATCTGTGCCTGACACCTTCTGATAGACGTATGAAATAAACATAATGAAAAATCACTATATGTAAAGGTAAGATGAGGAAGACACTGTCACTGACATATTCATCTATAATGAGAAACAGCGAAGATACTGACCTTGGGATGAATTAATTGATAGAGACAAGAAAACGCCGGAAACTTGAGGAACACTCTTTGCATACTTTTGTATGCCAAAGTGAGTTATACTTTCTTTCTATAGCTACATAGACCTGATGGGCATTACATTAGACTGGAGCTCTTACCTGGAAGTTCAGAATCATTAAAATTCATTACTAGCTAAAATAAACCTAAGCCATGTGGCCACCTGATATTTAACTCAAAGAAGAATTGGCAAGTGTTTGAAAAAGCTAAATTGTGTTCTAGTGAAATAGGAATTTCCTCCTACCAGTGCAGGACTAAACATGCTAGAAAAGGTTAGAAATTACTGAAGAGAAAAAATTCTCCAAAGATGAAATGTGACCAGGAACTGCAGTGGAGAAAAAATTAGAACTGCGTTATGAAATACAAATAATTTTCTCTTCTTGCTACCAGCCATGACATAATTTTTATTATTTTCTTAAACATTTTCAAACTTTGTACAGTTTCAGACAGTTTGCAGTTTTAGCTGTTTGGTTTTGGGTTTTCTTCCATTACCTTAATTTTTAGAATATTCAGGGTTGGGAAGAGGAAGGAGGAAAGAGCAAGAGAAACAGCAGATATCAGAATATTTTTGCATAATTTGGAAGATAGAAGCATTTCATCTTGATGCCTGCAAAATAACCAAGGAAAAATGAATTTTAAATGTCATTACAAAACAGTCACACTTTCCTTAATAATTTCTATAGTAGGAACTCTGCAAGCGTTCAGATTGGAGCTCTTGTTCGTAATGTTCCACATCAAGATTATAGTTAATGAAATCATCCAGACTAATTCTAAGATGCTGGATTTTCTAATTGTTAACAAATGTAATAGTGAGAAATTGTTACAGCTATTTTTCCTTGATAGGTCTCAAAGCACCATACGTTCATTAATTACAGACTAAAGCAAGCTCATCTGCTTGAGAATGTACTCTGAACAAAACCAGAATATCTTGCATAAACTTTATCTCCAAGTGAATAAGCTGATGTTTTATTTCAAACATATACCCTAGCTTACAGACAGAGTCTTTATGTGGTGTTACTAATTTTAGCAACTACTTGAAGGTAAGAAGGCTGTAAACTGTTAATCAATTGAAATACAGGATTTACGCTGCAGCATTTACAGAACATGACTTAGAGTGCTTTCTGAAAAATACAATGGAAATGCTTAAGTGCTTGAATATCAAAAACCAAGAGAAAATTCTAGAAAAAAACCTCACAAGTATAAATAAACATAGAAGATAGGAGTTCATTACATTGTTCCCTGGATGTCTCCACATTGCCAAGTGTTTTAGCTTCCCCAAAGCTCCCTACAGACATCTGAACCCATCTGGCAGGTATAATAGAAAGGATGCTGTAAAATACAAAGCAGGATTTTAAGCTTCTTATTTAACTGAAAAACAAAATCAGTCACCCAACAATTTCTTCTTCATATTGTAATTAGAAGAGAGTTATTCAAGCAGAAGATAATTTCATGTTTTACCATGTGTACACAAGCCCTGGATGGAGGAAAAACATAGATCACCAGGCAGGTATTCTTGGTTATTTTAGCTGGTTGTATAAGGAAATACAAATGAGTGCAGAGCAATAAGATTCTGAGGAAACACTTCAAAATCTGCTTCTCTCTACTTGTCCTTAGAAGTACAATACAATTCTTGCCTATACACCATACAGTTCTAGGTACATTTATAAATACTATATCTTTAGCGTAGGATACAGGGTTACAAAATTTTTATGCATGTGCAGCTACAAGTGTGCTTGGGACTGACTGATCAGTAAAAGGCAAGAAACAACAAACAAAAAAACAAGGCAAAAAAAGAAAGCAGCTAAACCACTCACAAGTCTGATAAACACAAGAAGGCATACTGATAGAAAGAGCACAATTTTTGTATAATACATCGGAGTGTGTGCTAATGCTGTTAGGAATTTACTAAAACACTGCTGAAGTCTAGAAACTAACTGTACATATATGCCCAGACCACTGGAATTTGGAGTTCTTTCTTAACCACCTCTTGAATACAGGCTTTTGTAAATCCTACTGCAAAGAGGAGAGCACAGCTTTATTAGGGGCCCTAAGCTGCCCAGTTGTTCTTGGGAAAACCCAATATGAGATCCACAGCACAGATTGAAGCAGAGGAATGCAAAATAAAAGCAGTGTGAAGAGTTGAAATAAAAATTATTCCATCAACATGAGTATAGTTTTGTAAATGTCTTATAGCTAATTATGAATTACAAGATTATTTTTTTCCAGCCTTTGCAGAATACAAATTAAATGCTATTTTGTGCCTACTGCTGTATCCCCAGGTACCTTAGGTTTTCAAACAAAAAATAAAAGGAAGGAGGGAAAACAAAACGACATTTCATGCACCTTATATACATTCCAAATGGTAAAAAGTAGAAAAAGGCAGAGATCATTCCTTGAGGCAGAGAATTCCTGCTGAACCCCTCCCATGTTATTGCTGAACTATATTATGTGTATGGGTACTGTTATACGCACACACTGCACTTCACTATTTCAGGCTTTACAGGAGCTTTCTGGGACGCAATTAAAACATTTTTAAGCACATTGCTTTAGACAAAGTTCAGCACAGCAAGAAATGAGAAGGCAGGAATCCACATTTATATTCCGAGTAGCTTATCTCACTTGGTCCCATTAGACCTACAGTATCATTTAGCAAGAAATCCAAGTGCCACCTTTGTCTTGGGAAGTTCTTTCCTTATATTAAGAGGAAGATGTGATGCAAAGTTTGAGATGATGGCTAAGGGAGAACTCAGCTTAATACACTGATTTATTACCTAATCAATATTGCAGACAAAGAAGGTGAGGATATTGTAAAACACGTGATTTGCACAAATTCTGCACTTTTCTCCCAAGGAAGGAGTCAAATAGTTCAGCTTGTGAAGAAACCAAGTGAGAAGCCAAGGAAACATCAGCACAACCATCACTAGCAGAGCCCAGACGACCTCAAGAGAGATGATAAAGCTGTGTATGCAAATTAAATGTATTGTGTGTATAGCACCTCAAATACCCTTTTATTTTGGTCCTAGGGTAGAAACGACCTGTGACAGTTACTGGTTTCTCCTGACAAATAAGGCCCACTTCAAGCTGGGGCTAGGACATTTCAGACAATTCTGTGCATCTTATCCATAAGCATTACTGGACTGCTACAAGGCCTTGCGGAGCAGCCTTGCCCTTTTCCCTCACTGCATCAGACTACTGGGCAATATGTAATCAATCTCCTCTGGACACGCCTGAGTTTAATCAGTGGTGTCAGGCCCAGCTCCTTCAATCATCTGTCTTGATGCCATGATACCTGATCAGCACCATGGAATAGTTTTTTGTCTGGGCAACTGCTCAAATTACCTGCTTCGCAAATTGGACAACCTAGACGTCTCACTGTGGCTCATTTTTCTGACAAAGATGATCTGTAAACTCTGAGATGTCAAACTGACCGGCCATCTCATTTTTCTTTCAGCACCACCAAGTCTGCTTGGTACTGTGTACTGCATTTCATCTTTTGGCAAATGTTTTTCTAGGATGGGGGAAAAATTATGCCTGCAGTGGCACTCAGACTCCTAGATGTAACAATATTTTAAGCTATATTTTGGTAACACCTGTTCAGAAATGAGGCGCCTAGCACTGCAGTTCAGTGACTGTTCCTTAACTCAGCATCACATTTACTAACGATGAAATCCTACCACCTGCAACAGCAACTATGATTTTTTTTTTGTCAGGGACAAGGATAGGGAAGATGTGGAACACATCACGCACACAACACACAGAGAAAAGAAAAGTCAAACTCTCCTGTAAAGGATTCAGAGTTTGCAAGGCATAAAACGATTTTAATGGTCAATAAAACTGAGAAATCATTGGTACAAGGCAAACCCTCCTCTCTGAGGTGTCCTTATAGCAATAGTACTTCCATGAATCAAAGATGTTAAAGATTTTTAATGCTTATTTTCCTCGAGTTTAAGAAATCTTTGAATGCTCCCCATGGCACTGCATCATGACAAGATAGCATCACTACATATGTGATCTATAACATCCCTAATGAAAGCATTTTTGCTTTTACCCACAGTTTAAGGTTATGAGAGAACTACAATTATCTATCTATTGAAGTTCTTACCAGCTTTAACAATTTTTAGCACATGCTGCCTATAGGTAACCCTAGCTCTCACGCCCTGCAGCTCTATAAATGATGGTATTTGTGTCTTTCTATTTGACTTTATCAATTCACAGTTATTTAGGCTCAGGTTTCTATTCACTTTGACTGCTAGAGACATGCAGAACTAAAGCAAAGTGGTATCAGTCACTGAACTGTTGAGCTGGAAGTGCAAATATTTGTGCATCATTGCCAATTCGCTCTAACCAGCTGAAACTACTTATGTTGACTGTAGCTACAGAAACTTAGATTGCAACAAGTCTGTGTTATTTACAGCTTGACATAAGGCAAAAATATCACCTCAACCCTTTTTCCAGTTTGATATCTAGACTCTGCAAGCATCAGCCTCACTCTATGAGAAGTCCATTTGAGGCAGGAGATAACAGCATGGGCAAGGGCTGCCAGTAGCAGCACTCGGGACTAGGATGAGAATTGATTTTGGACCGGGACAGAGCTAGTATGAGGCTGTCTGAATTGACCACTTGAACACAGCTCCCTAAATGAGCAGGGCCTAGTAGTCACCTGTTTGACTAATTAGTAAATTTGAAATGATGCAAAACGTGCTTTTCAAGATTATCATAAATATCAGTAAAAAAGGGGATATGTTACAAAGAAAATTCCAGTGAGAGAGCAGTGTGTGAAGATTACATGTCTGCATCATCCAAGCCCTAAGAAAACACTGTGAAACTAAAACACCCGTAAAGCAAAAATTATTACTTGGAGAGTGGGAAGATATGGAAGAGATGTTTTCTTTGAGTATTAGTAGCTAAACAATCAGTCCACTATTCTTAAAAATCTTTTAGGGTGAACCTGTTACTCCTCTCAGCAATTGATTTGCTACCATGAGAACTGCTGACTTCAATGCTAGTGCTACAGAACAGATAAATTTTGCCATAATTCTAAGTATTACGATTTGAGATTTCAAGCATGTCAAAAATTATAATCTAATAAAAAAACCCCACAAGACATTTAGCCAAAACAACGTTATTTAAGACACTTATCCCTGAATAACTCTCTCCGGATGAACCAGTGGTGAAAATTCCTTATTTTAAATGAGTATTTTTAAGTGAGCAGCAGGAAGAAAGAAAAAAAAAAAAAGTCACAGAAGGAATAACAGCTTTCCATTAACTTTCATGTACATTCAACCAGGAGCAAGGTAACTATTCAAAAAAACAAACCACAAACATCCACAAAGCCACTGATTATTATATGGTGTCACACAAGCTCCTTGAGCTTGAAACAAATAACAATGTTTAGGAAGCTAAAATATTCACAGTTCTACCACAATTGAATGTACTAGTTCTGCCAAGAAATCATGTTGCTTTAGCTGCAGCTTGGCAATTAGAGTATAGGGCAAGGTTTACTAGGAGGTTTCGTAAGCAGAAAAATGAGGCTGAGATATGTGAGAACTTGATTCAATCTGGTGTGGTAAAGAACCAAAAAAAGACACATCCCTTGTTCCACACAAAAAACCTTCCAAAAACCCCTGTTCTTCTAAAAAAAATAAATTTTTACCAAATAGTCAAGTTTACATTATTTACATAATAAAATGTTTGATTGCTTCTTGATCAATCCAGAAGCTTATTTGCCTACCTTGACTCATAATAGTCATGCCATCTGTCTACTAACCTTCATAAGCAGCCCTCCTACCACCAAGTATGCTTGAGTCTACCTCCTTAGTGTGTTTCTTGAAAGAAAACATTCCCCACAACCTTTTCCCAAACTGAAATTTCTTAAAAGAGCAGTATCTGACATTTTCAGATTTCATCCATCAGACCACGACAGAAGGTAATCTCCTCTGATCTTCCTTTCTTGTGATTCAATTTAGTAACAGAAAATAACATTTAGACAAAAGACAGAATCTCCCAGTCTCTGCTAAGAAGAACAATAGCGGGTGGAAGAAGCCCTGCTCTTCATGGAAAATGGAATTTCTCATCTATTTCTCTTTAACCTCACACGCTTTCTTCAACTCCTCTCAACTCTGTTTTCCCATCAGGTCTTTCAGGATTTTGTCTTAAGAAGAGATGGAAAACAAACCCCAGACCAACCATCTAATCTTTACTTGCCCTCTGCTTCCCTTGGAAACAATTCTGGTCTTTGCTGCTCCCATCTTAATAGATCATTCATATAATGAGCTGGGCTGTAGCCCAGCCTCTTACCTGGAAAGTGGTGGCAGGACTAAGCAGTACTGCTTAGAGGGCCAGCTCACCTTGAAACATGCAACCCTTTTAAGCAATTAAACAAGCAACTACTAATCAAAGCAATATCCAGAATCTTTTCAGCAGCAACATTTAAAGTACAAGACATACAGTTCATGATGATTCACCTTGAAGGTCATGTTCAGATCAGGGATCTTTCCTCATGGAGAGTTTAGGCTGGCCATCTCAAATTGATTTAAAATAAGAAAAGTAGTTTTGAAACTGGAGGATTCTTTTAGGATGGATTTCTAAAGAGCAGACAGGAATTAACAGTCTGCAATGATAGTCTAATTATCTTATAAAACTCTTTTAAAAAAAAAAGTCTACAGTAGAGCTGGGCTAATTTTATGCTAAAATGTCTACAGCTAAAGAAAACCAAAGTATCTCATTAATACTGTATAGAGTTTCTAAAGCACATGCAATTCAAATACACATTGGGTTGATGTTGCCAAAATGATGGGCTAACACAGAGATTGCCATCAGGCAGAGTGTAAAAAAGATGATAGATAAGTTTCCCTGCAAATAACCTGATAGTGCAAACATATTGTGTATCTAGTATTAATTAAAGAATAAAACTGGGACAGAATAACAGGGTTACCCTTATTTATATATACAAAAATATATATTAAAAAAATTGCATAAATATGTTGATATATTTTATAGCACTTCATCAACCTATTCAGGTGCAGATATTTCACCTCTAGAAATAGCCTTTATAGATAATTTTCCTTGCTTGTCAAACGAAGTTAAAGCTGGACTCTAGGAGTTCAGAGCCCAGTGCTATAACGCTGTGTATTTTGAGAAGTTCTTTGTGAGGGATGGCATGGTGAGAAAACACTGGAGGAGGACAGTGTCTTGTGCCTATGATCTCAGCTTGATTAGGCTGGCTGGTGGCCCATCCACCCACCTGGTTTCTATGACTAGCTTTTCTATCTTGACACTACCTGAGAACATGCCTCTTATAATAAATGAAATAGTGGTGAGGGTACCATCTTTTGAACGGTCTGAAAGCTAAGTGAGAAAGGAGGAACTGCTATACATTTATCAACCAGAGTAAACAAACAACAACAAACAACATTTAGATCCAAATTCTTGCAAAATGTGCATCTGGGGTTTTGCCATAAGCATCAGTACAATGTATCACCCAGCCTGAATGCATTATGTAATGTTATCTGTGGTACCAAAGTTGCTTAAATAAAGCAAGTCCCAGTAAGGGTCATTCAAATCTTCCTACGCCACTGCAGTTTAATTGCACAGGTAGATCAAATTTCAGAACCCAGACTTCAGTCTAAGTGTGCTGAAGTTAATTTAGATTAATTAATTGTGTTGCAAAGACAGAATATTAAAATATGAGTTCTTAGGAGCAGATAGGCAAAAGCAACGCAAGAACCTATTGGAAAGAAGTAATGTTGCTGAAAGGTGATTAAAGTCTATAAGTCTATGTGCAGCTTGGCATTTCTCCTACTACAGGTTCAAGCTTTGGAATGAGAATGACAGCTCTTGGCTAATGAGATTTCCTAGTTATGAAACAGATTAACATTTCAGAGAAAAGGTTCTTGGTGATGTCACTATCTGTCTTGGTCGTATTTGCATTGAAGGAGATCAGGAAGGTTGTTTTCATTACGACAACTGAGCAAATAGTTTGCAACAAATAAAGTATTCAGTGCTGCTAAGCCTAAGAAGTTAAAGAAGATCTTGCAATCCTATCTCCAGTTTTGAGAGCTTGGTTCCAAACACTGAAGGTTTGTTTTTCAGAGATATGCACAATTTCAGAAAAAAAAAAACTAACAAAAAAACCTCCCAACCACCCCCAGCCCACAACACAGTGATCGAGGCAACTGTGTCACAGGTTAAATAAATACTAACAGACATCATCTCAAAGTCCAGAAACTATTAAGCAAAAATAACTCAAACCAAATTATTAAATAAAAAACTGGTCTGTATTTGTTTCTCCTCAAATAACAGCTATAACCTGTAGAAGTGCAAATCTAAATAATTAGATTAATAAATCTAATAAATTAATCCTAATAAATTAATTATTAGATTATCCTTTTCCCTCCCAAAGTTTCCATTCTTCCTGTTTTACAAAATTCTTGCATAATTGCTATTTGCTTGGTTCCACTTTTTCAGATTCGATGCATAATTTTTTACCAGTGGATTAATTTTTCACACTCTTCCACAAACAAAATTCCTTTACGAGCTGTAAGTCTGGTCTTTCAAGCATTCATTTATAATGCTATAAGTTTTAAGCTAGAAATTTCAAGGCACGGCTACAAGTGACAGCATGGCTGAGTGAACTACCAGCATTCTCACCACTATTCTCTGTGCCTGGAGACGGGTAATGGAATTGGATGTCCAAGCCTGGCATGGCCTAGGGAAGTGTTACCTCCTGAAGGGTCTAGTGTTCTGCACAGATAGCCACAGGGCTCAGCCAGACAGGCTGGCAGTGAGCATCCCCCACACAGAAGAGTATCCACACGGCACAGAGCAGCCCAAAGTGGTTTGCTACAGCTTAAGAAAAGTGATCAGAATTAATAAATCCATATTTAGGGAGAAGGAACATAGTACTCCTCTCACAATAAATTCAGTCATTTTTGTACAGCAGCTACACACATTATCAATTCACGTACAGCACAATTTCATCTATTTTCCAAGCTTTGAACAGTGACAAAGATGATTTCTCAACAGATTACCTTCAGAAATCTTCAGAATTTCTAAACATTTGGAAAGATAGCCAATACCACAAACAGTATCGCTCCTTGATGAATATAGCTTGTCTCCTTCATTTTTCCACCTTCCTCCAGTGCCAAGCTTATGCTTAACCAGTTTTCAATCTTCTTCATGCTCTGTTTGACAGTTTTCACACACATAACCCTTGTACTTGCAAAGAGCTCTATTCCTACCTTTCTCAGGTTAATTCATATATTTTTTCCATGACAGAACATTAGTAGTTATTGTACGTTTCCTGTTTTGTAATAGGCAAGAGAGCCTTAATTGAAAATATGCTAATTTTGAAAAGAAAAGCTATTTTTAGAGTTGCAAATGCACTTAGACCAGCCACTTTATTACAACAAATAATATGAGTTCTCAGAGATAAGGTCTGCTGGCAAGTGAGGTAGGCTGACATCATCTCTATTGGTTTAACCTGGAACAAGGCTTTTCAACACTGCCTGGAGATCATCCTGCTTTTATCCAGCACAAGCTGGTGCATTCACAAACCAGCAAATGTCATGACAGAATCACAGAATAGTTACGGTCGAACAGGACCTCTCAAGATTTATAGCTAACCACCCTTGCTCAAAGCAGCATCTGCTAGAGCAGGTTGCCCACGGGCTTCTCCACTTGGGTTTTGAAAACCTCCATAGATGGAGTCTCCACAGCCTCACTAGGCAAGACATCACCTTCTAACCCCTCTTGCTCCTCCTTTTTTTTTTTTTTTTAAACAAGTTGACAAACTCTATAGGAAAAGAACCCAAAATATGTTAGCGAAAGTTCTTAGTGTCCCTTAGACTTCGATTTTTGATAAGAAGAGGTTGTTCAGGGTTGTTATGGAAGGGGGATTTTCTAGTTCTGCTATAGTTCTACAATGGGTATATTAATAGGTAGTGGGGTGGATCAATTTAAATATTTGAGAAACATTTATCTCACCCACTGTGCACTATCATCTTTTGCACCCCTTTTCTCTATGTTCTTAATTTTTTACCTGCTCTTCAAAGAAAATCGTCCTTATTTAAGCTCCCACTGTGCAATGAGAAAAAATTTCCTTTTGCCTGGCCATAAGGAGATACCTGAAAATTAGCAAAGGCACAACCCCAGAACAACAAAATACTACTTGTGTGTCCACCAGAGACTTTGTTTCAACCTTTTTCTAAAGTCAGGAATTTGAAAAATATGCAGATGTCTGTGACATAACGTGGGCGGAACCCACAGCACTGGGTTGCTTGAGATGAAGGCAGTTAGGAATGAAACTCTTCCTCTTTGGGCAATTAGCAAGTGAGGAGGGAGAGATCTGCTGTGCTCTCTTTCCTTCTCTCTTCTGATACAAGAAATTTTCTCCTTTTCAATAGGGAAATAAGAGTTGCACGCTAAAAAAATTATTATTTCCAACCACTGTTCACCAACATTGAAACACTCATCTTTGTAATTTAGAAGCAAGCAAGCAACTAGCTCTTATCCTTTTCACATTGATGATAAATATTACAAGTACCTATTAAAGAAACCCAGGGCATCCTCAACACTGCAGTTCTCTTTTGCTTTTTCTTGAACTGCATGATCCCTTCCAGCTAAATCCTGGTGGGTATCTCCTCTGAAGTAAGGGCAAACAGCTATTGGCTAAGAAAATGAGTGAATTTCAAAAATTGATCTATGGCTTTTCCATATCGCCTACATTTTTAAAATTCAGTGGAGTCTGCAGATGTACCAAGGCTTCTTTTTTATTTTTCCTTTGTTTTTTTTTTCTGGAACCATCCCTTTCCTCTGCCTTGTTATCCAGAAAAGGTTCTCAGCACCCTTAGAAAGCTTGGAGAAAAAAAGTCTCTTTAAAATTCTCATAGTACATAAAAATCTCATCCTAAACTAAAATATAAACCCATTCCAATTGCGTACATATGTTCGAGTAGTTAGTTCTTCACCTAAATTTGAAACAGTTTCTCTGATGACTGCCTCCAGGTTTCGTTTTCCCCCTCAACATAGCTTCCAGCTATGTTAACTCTGTGCTTTTAGGTATTTATGGCTGGCCTTTTTTCAGTCCTTCTGCTCATGAGCTGTGGAGACTCCAGACTCCAATTCACCAGTGGTACCAGTGAGAATTTGGCCTGGATTACTCTTCCTTTCTACACCATGTTCCTATGAGTTCAGTTCAGGATTTAACACTATGTCATGTAGCAAATAAGAAACTCTTTTTATGTCCATTAATATGCAACAAATTGCAAATGTGGCTTAATTGTTTTCCTGGTACTGTAACAAACTCACCACTTACAGCATACAACTTCTTTTTTTCACGATAACAAATTCTGAGAAGGTGAAAGGTGAAATTAATTAATCCACTAGTTCTTCCCACAGACTTATCACATGATTTAGGCTAATGAATGTCAAAAGAAAAAGCAGAAATGTCAAGACATTTTCAACAGTTCTTGACTGGTGTGAGTAAAAAAACTAGTAATGTCATTTCAAGGCTGGAAATAACTGGGATCAAAACATGCAGTTCAGTTTAATTTTTCTGCAAAGAAATTGATCACAAATTCTACAACCTGATAACAGCAAAGTAGCTACAAAAAGCAGTTTCGGGTCAAAGGAGGAAACTGGAATAGAATAAGGGAAACATTGATACTAAAAACAAAACTGGAAACATGAATACTTTCAAAGAAAGACAATCTGAAGAAAAATTCAGTATAGAAAATGTAAACCTCAAGATACTCTGCCTAAGAAAAACTTACATTTACTACTAACTTCCAGTGAGTCTGGTGTTGATACTGAACCTGCTGAGGCTGCCCAGCAGTACTACAGAAATAAGGCAACCGTGGTATTCTCCGGTAATGCTTCAGTGATAGGGCTGTTCTTGCAGCCCCTGTTCTCTTGCAGTGTTTTCACACAACACAGTCCAGCACAGAACAAGTTTTGATTCCAACCTTTAATTCAAATTTCATGCAACCTACGCTGGCCTAATTTTCCTTTGGTTTATGGCCAAGAAAGCTGTCTCCAGCTATTTGACTCCCTCTGCTTTCAATGAAGCAACTTCAGATTTACCCCTGGTAAGTCAACAGAGTTCTGCCATGAATCACTACACTAACACTGATATTTCTTCCTAATTAAGATCTTAAATTCTTATCAGCTATCCGAATTAAAGAGTTAGAAATTTGTTTCTATTAATTCCCCCACTGTGCTCATTATTTTCATTGAAGGCTGAGAGAAACAGCATGTTTTTAAGTAGTAGGGTCTGCCTGGTTTTCCTGTTGGCTAAAGCAGGATTTTCAGGACATACAAATCATGATGTGAAAGGAAAGTTTACGGTCATTGCATGGAAGCAAGAGATATGAAAAGTATTAATTTGGTTATAGGAAGCTTTTAGGTGAAGAGCAGTGGAGCAAAAAGTGTTTCTTGCTTAAATTGTACTGAGCCATTTGCTTCCTACCTTGCTTTCCTTTCCCCTTCCTATTATTTGATGATTTGTGTAGGCACCAATTCAGAATATGTGATGGGATGTAGGAACTTTGCAATAATAAGTGTTATTTCAGTAGAAGAAGGCTGATGTGGAAATTTGATTTAACAAACCTCTACTTTAACTAATAGGGAAGAGAGGAGGGAAGGAAAGAAGCAAAGCATTCCTGGAACTAATAGGAGATTACCAATACAAGCGCGAAGCTCAAGAGGCAACAAGTTTATTAGACATTTCATTACTATCAAATGGATGTGTTTTGCTGATACCCATTCTAATTTATACTGAGCAAAAGGCAGCTGTGCCATTAAGTGTAGAGAAAAAAACAATGAGATGCAAATATGAAAGAGACAAATTACCAGGCAGGCAAAAGAGCTTCTATTTTGGTTTGGTTGAACAGGGGATTAGTTTCTCATAATGGAAGTGAGATGTGCCAGATCAGGCTCCTGTATCACCAACTGCCTTTAGATTCTCACTGAACCGTCATCCTGCACGTCTGCGCTGAGCACTCTGTGTCAGAGGCTTTTACCCACACATGGCGCAGTCCCCAGCTCAGTCTCCTATTGGGTCAGATTTTAAAAAGGGCACATTTCTCAATAGCTGTCATTGGGTCCTCCCTCCATAGGTTGTTTGAACTAGACTCTCTTATGTACATCAGAAATTATTCTGCATGTTAGTGGTAGAGTTTTGAGGCACAGAGTATTCACCATGACATCATAAACACACCCCTGAACAAAAAGATAAAAGTCACAGTGCCATGTGTTCTCTCAGCAGTGTGAACTGCTGGATTTCCTAGGCAAGACTTTCAATAAAACGTGGTGGCCAAGACTCAGCCTGAAATACCATCCTGTAGTCTTTCTTGGCTTACCCTCTCTTCTGTCTGATATTTGGCAAAGTGTGCAGAGGCACCTCTGACCCAAGGATTGCAGCAATCCAGAACATAAAGTCTCAATTCTGCCAGGAGATGTGGGTTTCAGTTCTACTGCTCAGCAGTCTCTGTGTGTTCAAAAACGTGGCTCAAGAGAGCACAAAGGGGTCCATGCAACAGGACAGCATCAAGCCCTGTTCAGAGTAATACCAAAGCAGCTGTAGAAATGACAACTATTTAATTTAAAGTATTTAATTCAGATGTATGCTTAAACACATGCTTATCTCACACGAGCTGGTGAAGCTTAAACAACCCATTTCTGTGCTATGACAAATTAATATCTCTGCGTAGAGAGAGTATTATAGCTCAACATTTTAAAATAGCATCAGATGCTTCAAAAATTATAAATCTTTCACCCTTTGAGTATATACCTTCCTCTGAGAAACAGGATGATGTAGTATGCAATCTCTGTAATTTGTCATCATTTTCCATAGTTTTTTTCCTGATCTACACCTGTTTTTCTCTGATATTTAATCTTGTTTTTCATTACCTCCTCTTCTTTCTGACAAATGTTATCTGCAGCAAAATTGCTATCCTCATGATCTCAATGTCTGAGAAATTTTCTTCCTTTCATTTCTTAAATGGAAAACTATATTTGGAAAACTAATCTGAAACTTAGAAAGCAGAGACTAAACTAAGTTTACCCCAGATGTTTTCTTCATTTATTTATTTTATTTTTTGTTTCAGGTTTTGGCCCAATTCTTTGTCAAGCGAAGTGATGGGACAAGGTGCTATATGAACAAAATTTTTCAGGGCACTAGTACAGAATAGCAGGCTGGACTATATCAGAGTTTAAAACCATCTGAGGAAGAAAAAGCATGTGATCTGCACAGAGACATTTAACTTCATACATGAATGACGGGTAGGACTCTTACACAGAACAGCATGGAGCAAGATAGAAGACAAATTTCTGCTGTAAGAGCTCAGATGGAAAACACAGGGAAACAGCAATTCATGCTGCTCTCATGTGATTCATCTGTCATCTGTAACCACTCAAGGAGAAGACCCGAGTACCACAGTGGGCAGCGAAGCAAGACCGTGCTGTCAGCACAAAGTGGCAGCAAGAACAGAGAAAGATGTTCACCTGTGAAAATGGAACTTGAACTAACAGTTCAAGGGTATTAGCACTGATTCCAGTCTTTCTTGCTAGTAAGAAGCCAGCACTGTGCTCTGGCTACTGCATATATTTGCCAGGCCTGTTTTAAAAAGGAAATCAGCACAATATGTAAAAATAAAGGAAAGAAAATGGGAAGATTTCCAACAAAGGGAAAAATGAAATAAAGGCCTATATAAACTGCATGCAGGGGGCAGGGTGAGGAGACTTTCAGAAAAATTTGTTGCTTTAAATGCAAAGTCAACCAGACATCATTGCTTACTGCTGTCAGAATACAGAAAGGGAACTGCATAAAATTTAAAAATTAATAATAATTAATATTTACACAAAGTATTTCATGAGACAAGGCATTCTTGAGAAGGAAAAAAAAAAATGTAGGAAGGCCTATAAATATCAAGATCAAAACATTCTGAATTATACCAAACTACACTCTCTCCTGTCAAGAAAATTACTTCATTACTTTAATAGTAGAATTTAAACTTTTAAACATCTTCCTCTGAAGCATGTTTTTCTGACTACTGTCTTAACATACCACTAAGGCCAGACACTTTCACTAGTTCCCCTAAGATTTCTCCAGTCTTCGGTGTCAGATAGAGAGTATTTATCTCCTGCGAACACTGATTTGATGACAACTCTGAGCAGTGTTAAAGGTGCATTTCTTTGTAAAATTCTCAAAAGTGGAACTTCTAGGAATATATGTCCCAAGACTAAAACAACTTTGAGGAACTGCTGCCATGAACATTTTCCCAAAGACCAGTGACTCAAGTTTTTTAAAAGCTTGATGAGTAACCTTTGACATCGCAACAGTAATGACTGGCCCAAGTGGGTTTTGGTTTTTGTTTGACTGGTGTTTGTTATTTTTTAAAAAATATTTCCTTTTTAAACATCTTATGACAGTTAAAATTTTCACCCATAAAAAAAAGAAATTATGTTCTCAACGAAATCAGCCATACATTCAAGGAAATATTGCAAATATCAGGAATGATGACAACAAGACCAAAAAGTCATCCTTTAAAACTCAGGAGTTAAAAAATATTTTGAGTTTTTTAATCCAGAAAACAGGGAAAACATTTTATTTCATGAGGATAAAAACTATACAATACTCTGCACATTAATTTCCTTATTCAGCAAGCCAAAAACTGGACTGGGAAACACTCAGAAATTTATCATTGTGTTATACTGCATTTTACTCTCCTGAGGATGTGGAAAGTGAACATTATAGAGATCTCTCATTTTTTTTACCAAAATATATTGTTCTGCAGTTACTGCTTATCAATGTGTTTTATGCCCTTAGAGACAACAATCTTTTGCTCTACTTACCATAATCAAGGCTCTTTTTTTAAATTATTGTTGTAGTAAGTAATATACACTTTTCAGTTTAATATTTTTCCTGGATCTTCATTGATATGACCAAACTTAGGCAAAAGTTAAAAATGTCCTGGGTAAGTACTGAAATGCATACTCATATGTTCAAGATTTTAACAAAACCACAGCAAGCCTTAATGTCTGCATAGGAAAGAGGACAAAAAGTGTTGGCAATGCAAGCGTAGGGAAAGCTAAAACACAGGCACTTAACTAAGAATGTATTTAGTTAAGGACACCAAACAGAATAATATACCAGGAAGGAAAAAACAATGAGGAAGAAGAATTTCTATGCAGGGACATATTATTCTCCCAAAATGTATTCTGGTGTCTCTGTTGATACTTGTCTCATCAGCCTTACTTTGGCTGAATTGACGAATATGAATGGATTTCCTACCAGCAAGGCTGACTGACCTCATTTTCAGAAAGGCACAGAGAATCTCTGGTCCTCTGTGTTTTGACAGAAGAAATATTAAGATAAACTATATCACCTTCAGAAAAGGAGCCATGGATATGGGCAACTGAGAGTCTCCAGGATGAAAGCTGTTTGTAATTGGACACTGAGCTCTGCAGCAGTTTACACCGTGTGGTACTGGACAGTCAGGCACCCAATGAACCCAAGCTCTTCCAGGCAGCTTGGCTCCAAGTGATTATTGAAGAATGCTGGAGACCTGGATTTAAACAAACTGGAATATCCTTAGAGGAAGGAGAGAGCAGTTAAGTGCCCCACCAGACACACGAAAACACTCAGAGATACAAGGGCGTAGCAAACACTCCCACTCTTGAGAACAAAGGGATTGCATTTTCAGTCACAAATCTATAATATGAAACCCCAAACCTATAGAATTTCGGTGACTACATGCACACATTCTCTGGAGCATTCAATAAATGTGATCAATACACCTTCTGTTGAATTAAAGGAAACCAACACACAAATGTCTGGTCTCAAAGAGTATGTGAATTACGATTGCCAGAGACCCTGCTGAAGAGCAGAGTCCGAGGAATCTAATTCCTTCTATAAGCATGGGGTGGTCAGGGAAGAAAGTGCCTCAGCAGTATTATCAATTTAAAAGCAGTTCTATGGACTAGAGAGGATTTTGTTTAATGCCAAAGGAATGTTGACTCCTTAGATGTTACAGAGGAACATGTTATAAAGGATACAGAGGTTATTTATAGACCTAGAAAAAGGACCAAATATATTCTACACGAGTCCTCAGATGAACAGAAATATTGAGTAATCTATTAAGGCTGTCATGTATGACAAAAACACAGGCCAAGTCAAGCAAAAGAATCCATTACAGTACCACAGGAAAAACTGGCCCCAGAGGGGGATAAAAACACTCAAGACCTTTTTGCAGAGCGTGTGCGTGCAAGCAAATCTATTCATTGTGTTCAGCTATCTTTAACAACAGACAGCAGGACTTAAGAAGTCACTGGATTTATTACTTGCTCATTCTCAGTAGACATTATATACCTAATGGGTCTCAGTTAGTCCAGCATGTGTCTCAGCAGTTATCAGCCATGTAAGGGGTTATTTTCATGCATTTAGCATGACTTTTCACAATCAGAAGCAAGCAGCAGTATTACGGGAGATTGTTGCAGTCAAATGGATACTTTAGGGGAAAAAGACACCACCCTTCACAATTGCTTTAGAAAGGATGCAAGAAGCAGAGACCTGGCTGCTGGGCTCTGGGACCAAATGAACTCTCCAAGAAAAAATACAGCACAAAGACTTTTATTTGACAGCCAAGCTGTAGAAAACTGCAGAATAGCTATGCAGAAAGCCCCTGAAAACTCCTAAGTAGCAGGTTACTCATATATGTTTTAAATGCTCCATCACATGGCTGTTGCTTTAGCAACAATTATTTTATGTCATAGCTATGCATTATTATTATTATTATTATTATTACTAAAACTTCAGATGGATACTGAAAAGGGAAAAAATATGTTTTGGGCAATCTCACCAAACCATTTGGAAATGGCTGTTGTGCTGTGCAGTGGCTGTAGCTGCAAGTTCCAAGGAGTTTAATATAGCTATTGAACAAAGCCAATCTCTGCCAGATGGTTTGGCTTAGAATGGCTACCAAACAACATAACGTAAATTTTGGGTTGTTCACCTGTCAAACTAGGCTTTTTATTTTTGTTTAATTTCCTACAATGTATATAACTGCAGTAGAAAGAACCTGAACTTTCAAAATACTCGCAAAAATGGTGGTTTAACATGGGGGTGAGAATATCGTGGGAAGAGGCATTCACAGAATGATTGACCACTTCTCCTGCTTTATAGTATGAACTTTCAGGAATGTAAGGGAAACACTCGCTGACAACATGAGAGAAGTTAAAAATATTCACCAGAAGGGCAAACAGGGGATGCAATAATGAGCATGCAGTTAAAAAATTACTTTGAACAAGGAGCTTTCTGTCTTATCTAAATTTAAAGAGCCACCCACAAGAAGGACAAGTGAGAAAGAGGAGTTGCAAAAACAGAACAAAATAAACACACTAAACCCCACTTCACCCCTCTAAATGCGTGAGCTGTAACATCAGTCAATCACAATACATTTCTCTCTTGGGGCTGCTCCTGTGTCCTGGATAGGAGAGTTTTGCATCAGCACATTTATGGTTAAGTAGCTGAAGCACACCCAAAGGCTACAGTAAACTTCAGACTGATTTTGCAAACAAATAAATAAAGGTCGTGGCTGAAATTTCAGCCACTGCTTCTGGCCACACATGGCTCACGATCCCTAGAGACACAGGATGAAGCAGGCACAGTGCCGTGACACAGCCTCATGTATTGGCACAAGTAGGCATTGTTTCCAAAATAAAGATGTGGGCAGGAGTCCCATAATCAGAAAAAATAGGAGGGAACAGTTTCAAAAGTGACTTCAGAAGGTAATTTTGTGTCATGTGGACTCCAAAATCACTTGGAAAATATTACTTCATATCTGCTTGTTCCTGCAGGGGTGTCTGACAGCACCTCTTCCCAGTGCCAGCACTATATCTGCTTTCAGAGACAGAAAAGACATTCTGTGTGCCAGCTTTCTGGAGACTGCTTCCCTACCTAAAGGGGCATGAGGCTTGCTGGCTTGCTAAGCTGCTCTCTGCATATTCTAGGGCTGTGTTGACACTGCTATGATTCCCTCCTAGCTGACGTACCCAGCCATGTACCAAACCATGTCACAAGAGAAGCATCTTGGTAAAGAAAGGGAATGGTGTGCACAAAGAACCAAAGTTTCACTACCACACTTTCCAGACTTGGAATGTCCCTATGGTCATTCTCTCCCATATCTTACAAAAAACCTCTGCAGCCTTAAATTATCTTCTAAAAATCAAGACAAAGATTAGAGATTCTGAACACAGTAGAACATTCAAATTTCTACAATCATATAATTGTCATCATTTTTGTTACTATAAATCCACTACTTTAGTTTCTAAATTATTATAGTTACTTGAAATTGAAATAACTAAGACTGTAAAAGAAAATGGAAGAGGCAAAGTAATTGTTCAGCATGGGACTCATATAAGAGAATGCCAACTAATAAACAGTCGGAAAGATGCAAAAAAAAAAATGACTAGACACTCAATTTGCATGTGTAATAACCCACTATATATGCTGTAACTCCACAGATAACATAAAGACACGTTGCAAATAGTCTACTCAATTTATTTTCTTGCTTTTCTGTTTTGCAGATGCATTTATAGTGGAGATTTTTAAAAATTACATAGTATTGCTTTCCAACAACATTTCGTTACTCATAGATAAGAGTATATTATACCACAACACGGTAGATGAAGAAAAAGGCTTTTATTTCATCCTTTAGAAACAGAGCATATATTATTTCCACATTGTGTATAATGGCCAGGTAATGCTACAGGCCAGCTGCAGGAGAGTTGAGGCAGCCTGTGATTTGCATTCCACAAAAGAATAAAGAGGAAAACTGGGAGTTTCCTCTCCCTTCTTCTTAGAGGCTCACAGAGTGAAGGGGTGCACCCCTCAGGCACAGCTAATACATCACCAGGTTGCATGGCTGCAGCAATGCTCTGAGCAGCAACATTCCACTAGGTCTGCAACTAATCATATCAAGAGTGAAATATGAAAGCAAATTTTTGAGAAGTTTTTAAAACTACGATGCATTTCACGTGGCTTGCCTAAGTTTTACAGGAGGTTACAGGCTGTTGCTTTAATGACCATGAATTCTACTACTGACACTGTCCTCAAAAATCTCCCAGGATTATGGGTAGTGCTTAAAAGAAGTGGTATCCAGCAGGCAAAAACACCAGTGAGTATCAGAAGCTTGTCTCACACAAATCCAAATGCTTTTCAAACCACCACTGCTGTCAGAAAATGAACAGGATGTCCAACATATATCAGTAAAACTACCCAGGGCACCTCCCCAGAGGAAGAAAAAAACGGAGCTTTAAGCCTTCATCATTATACATTAAAAACGGGGTGGGGGGGGGGGGGGGGGGGGGGGGGGCACG